>JBBPBX010062671.1:0-10223 GCA_038048925.1 Garcialebias charrua
CAGCACACGTGCGTGGCGCGGCGCTTGCTCCAGCGCGGAGCTTTGCCTCGCCCTTTATGTACAGTATATGTATACCTCTGACTTCATTGGGCCTCTTCTTCTGCTTGACTTTCACCCAACTTGCATCTGGTAATCCAAGCAACAAAACAAACGCATATCCCACATCAGTCCCCTGAGACATATTGCACTTGTCCATGTAATACAATGACAAGGGCACACCCTGGCACAGACAATAAGATCACTCTCACAGCTCTCTTGCACAGGCAGGTGTGCAGGCAAATATAAATCCAAGCTTGGCTTGTCTGTAACAAAAGCTGTCCAGATGCGAGTGGCACAAGCCTTTTGGTTGGCTGTGGGTATTGGGAAATTCAATATGGATGTGCTAAATGAATGCGAGCAGAGACGGAGAGATCAGGCGAGTGGCGGCATGGAGGGGAGGGAGGGAGCAAAGGACAGAGGCAGAAAAGCAGGCAGCTTGTTGATTACTCTGGTGTTTAGCATTAGGAAATGCCAGAATGAAAATGGTGCTCCTATCACCCTGTCAATTGCCTTGTTAGCTACAGCCAGACAGAGAAAATACAGGCAAGTAGATAGAAAAATCAGCTTTTTGAAGTGGTAAATTCAAATTTCCATTTATCTCAGTGGGGTTTGGGGAGCAGGAGGTCTGAAAGTGGTTATAATATGAAAATCTTTTCAGTTCACACAAACTTTCACGTGACAACTTTGCACGTGTGGTATATTAGGAATAAACTTACATGTGTGGTTCTACATACAGAGCCTTCAGTTGCTATATCCTACCCTCTAGGCACAAACTCACACAAGCAGAGTTCCTTTATTGCATTTTACCCCTATCTAGACTCACTGCCCTGCAGTTCATTCTGATGTGACACCTGTTGTTGAGGGGAGGTGAATTGAGCATCAGAACATCCCACATTGAGAAGGGAGAAGAGGGATAACGGCCAATTGCGGGCAGAGAGGGGAAATGCCTGAACATCTGCGGTCATGATGAGGTCACCAAGTACCTGACAAAGCAAATCTAGCAGCATAAATGTACTAGAGGTAGTGGAGTAAGCTTTGTATAAACCAGACTTAAAATGTTGCTTTGTTTAGTGAGTACGTAGTGTATTATGTCGTTCTCAGCTTCATTTGCTACACCCTGCATCTCTGTCCAAATTACTCTAAAAGCCACTTGAAAATGAATGAAATTTGCGTTAGAACCTATATTTTGCAGACAACCACATGACCTAATAATAATAATATACTTTATTTGTATAGCACCTTCCTACAATGCCTTACATTGGCCAAAGTGCTTAACAGGATAAAATATAAAAACTGGTACAATAAATTGGTGAGAATAAAAACACAGCAGCAATAAAAGGAGACAGTGAAAATAAAAATACTAAATACCAAAAGTAATAAAAGTTACACACTGAAAGCTTTTTTAAACAAGTGGGTCTTCAGTCTGTTTTTGAACAGAGTCAGGTCAGAGGTGACACACGGTCGTCTGCAAACAGATGAAAAGACAGATTATGGCGTGCAATGATTGGTCCTAATGGCAGCATGTAAATAGAAAAGAGAACTGGCTCCAGAATGGACCCCTGTGGTATGCCAGAGGTCAGAGGGATTGATGAAGAGGAGGACAGATCACCTATCATGACAGAGAATGTTCTGTCTGTTAAGTACGATCTGAACCACTCAAGTACAGCTCCCTGGAGGCCAACCTGCTGAGA
This sequence comes from Garcialebias charrua, assembly GCA_038048925.1. Taxonomy (NCBI): domain Eukaryota; kingdom Metazoa; phylum Chordata; class Actinopteri; order Cyprinodontiformes; family Rivulidae; genus Garcialebias; species Garcialebias charrua. Next base: position 1,731 of record JBBPBX010062671.1, read on the forward strand.
CAAATGGGTGATTAGTACCTGATGGTCTACGGCAGTGGCACCCAAACTGTGGCCCGTGGGCCGGATGCGGCCCTCCTCCACATTTGGTCCGGCCCCCAGAACAATATCAGAGAACATTTAGATTTTTTTTCATATGTGTATTTGTATTTGATAATAAAGTTGGACGTTTGCAATAAAATGTTCCTTAGTTATGAACTATTTTGAACTATTGTTCCACATTTAATTTATCGTGTCAACGTTTGGGGAAAAACTCTGACACATCCAAAACGTGACATGTTCCACCCTTTTGCGGTCTGTGCCCCTATCTGGCAACCCTCAGAAAAAAAATCCTAAACCCGCCCCTCTCAAAGACAGAACTGAATAATGGTGAAAAGATTAGGTAAGAAAAAAATAGATTCAGAAGTATTGAACGCCTTTTTTGATTTGATCATGTCCTGGACGACTGAGAATCTTCACCAGCTTAAAGTGGACAAATGATTATTTTTTTGTTCAATGCAAAGAAAAGGCTGTCCGTCTCATCTGTAAAGAGGCGGTGGGGGTATTCAAAGAATACAATCTGCGGCGACACTATGAATCCCGTCACAAAGACAAGTACGATAGCTTGCATGGCCTAACATGCTAACGCAGAGGGGCTAACGCTAATGCGCGCAGCCTTTTGGATGGACACCGCGGAGAAAAAAGTCAAAGTCAAAGTCAACTTTATTGTCAGAACTGCAATATGTACAGGACATACACAGGACCGAAATTGCGTTTCTCTCAGTCCCTCGGTGCAACAGTAACCATCTAAACACTAAACACTAAAACATTTAATAAACATAAGCATAAAATAGTAAAAGTGTAACACTGTCCTGAGTTTTTTCATAATAGTATAAAAGTATGAAAATTTACACCAACACTGAAACACCAAACACCCCTAAAACACCAAACACCCAATGAACATAAGCATAAAATGAAATAATAAAAGTGTAATACTGTCCTGAGTTTTTGCATAGTAGTATAAAAAGTATAAAAAGTATATCTATAAAATAAACTGAAGTTTCTAGCGTTGACATTTGCAAAGAGTGGCACAGCAGCATATAAGTTAATGTACACAGTATATGTATGAGGTAGTTGATGTTGGTATATAGGCAAAGTGGCATATGAAGTAAGGCACATAAGGCACATTTGGCATCCTTAGATAAGGCTAGTCAGAGAATGCTGTATATGTATCTGCAGTAGTGTAGATAAAAGTAGTGTAAATGTAAACAGTAGTAATAAATGTAAAGCAGTAGTAATAAATGTAAACAGTATTAATAAATGTAAACAGTGAATGTAAACAGTAGTATGACTATAGGCAGTAATGTAATACAAACATTAGTGCAAATATGAGAAGTAGTGCAAACTGAATGAGCACATGACCGAGAGTTTAGTGAATAACCCGTTTGATGACACAGAGTCCAGTGTTAAAATCTTTGTGTTGAGTGATAATGTGTGAGAAAGTTTTTTGTGTTAAGGCAGTTCAAATGGGAGGGGAGGCAGAGCAGGCAGAGTGTTTAGCATTCTGACTGCCTGATGAACAGAGCTGTCTCTCAGTCTGCTGGTTCGAGCCTGGAGACTCCTCAGTCTCCTCCCTGATGGCAGCAGTCTAAAGCGGCTGTGTAGTGGGTGTGTGGGATCACCTGCCATGCAGTGGGCTTTCCGAGTGAGGCGTTTGCTGTGTAAGTCCTGCAGTGAGGGCAAGGAGGTGTCAACGATCTTCTCAGCTGCTTTCCCGATGCGCTGGAGGCTCTTGCGGCATGATGCAGTACATGCGCGTAGGCAAGGGGGGTTCGGGGGGTTCGAACGAACCGCCCACTTTTAAAGGAGAAGTTGACAATGCTAAACTAATGTGGTTGGATAGCTCAACTGATAAAGCGTCTGCCTTCAGTCCCAAAGCTCGTGGGATCAAGTCCCGCTTGGTACAACGTTTTTTTTTTTTTTTATTCATTCCAAATTAAAAAAGCACAAGAAAACTATTTACAAAACAGCAAGGAATAAAACAATGCATTAAATGAAAGGAATCAGACGAAGAAAATAATCTTATCTGCCCCTTCTCAAACTATTTTTTTTTCAAACACTCGATTCAAACAACTAATTTTACATTTGTCTTTTATTGGATAAAAAAAGTAGTTAATATGCCTGTGAAGAAAGAAGAATGTGTTAACCACAGGCTGTGGTTAACACATTCTTCTTTTTTTATCCAATAAAAGAGTGTTTGAAAAAAAATAGTTTGAGAAGGGGCAGATAAGATTATTTTCTTCGTCTGATTCCTTTCATTTAATGCATTGTTTTATTCCTTGCTGTTTTGTAAATAGTTTTCTTGTGCTTTTTTAATCTGGAATGAATAAAAAAATAAAAAAAACGTTGTACCATGCGGGACTTGATCCCACAAGCTTTGGGACTGAAGGCAGACGCTTTATCAGTTGAGCTATCCAGCCACATTAGTTTAGCATTGTCAACTTCTCCTTTAAAACGAACCGCCCCCCACAAAATTCTGGCTACGCCCATGCAGTGCATGCACCAAACCACACCGTGATGCAGCTGGTCAGGACACTTTCTATGGCTCCCCTGTAGAAGGTGCACATGATGGAGGTTGAAGCTCCAGCCCTTTTCAGCTTGCGGAGAAAGTAGAGGCGCTGGTGAGCCTTCTTGGCCAGTGCTGCAGTGTTCCTGCTCCAGGACAGGTCCTTTGAGACGTGCACTCCCAGGAACTTGGTGCTGTCCACTCTCTCCACTGCGGTGCTGTTGATGGTCAGAGGGGCATGTTGTGCATCCCTCTTCCTGAAGTCCACGACAATCTCCTTTGTCTTCTCCACGTTGAGAGTGAGATTGTTGTGTCCGCACCACAAGGCCAAGCGGCTCACCTCGTTCCTGTAGTCCGTCTCATCGTTGTTGCTGATGAGACCTACCACTGTTGTGTCGTCCGCAAACTTGATGAAGTGGTTGGAGCTGTACGATGGTGTGCAGTCGTGTGTTAGCAGGGTGAATAGAAGGGGGCTCAGCACACATCCTTGTGGGGCCCCTGTGTTCAATGTGATGGTGCTAGATGTGTTACTCCCGATCCGTACTGTCTGTGGTCTCCCGGTCAGGAAGTCTAGCAGCCAGTTACACATTGAGGTGTTCAGCCCCAGACTGTCCAGTTTATGGATGAGCTGTTGGGGGATGATGGTGTTGAATGCCGAGCTGAAGTCGATGAACAGCATTCTAACATAAGAGTCCTTCGTGTCCAGATGTGTGAGAGCTGTGTGGAGGGCAGAGGAGATGGCATCGTCGGTTGAGCGATTAGGTCGGTATGCAAATTGGAAGGGATCCAGGGAGGCAGGGAGGACAGATGTGATGCTTTTCATGACTAGCCGTTCAAAGCACTTCATCAGGATGGGGGTGAGTGCTACTGGGCGATAGTCATTGAGACATGCGGGCGTTGCCTTCTTTGGGACAGGGATGATGGTGGTGGCTTTGAAACAGGTGGGGACGATGGCCTGGCTCAGTGAGATGTTAAAGATGTCCGTGAAGACCGCTGCGAGTTCCCCTGCACAGTCCTTCAGCACACGACCAGGTATGTTGTCAGGACCAGAGGCCTTCCGGGCATTAATCTTGATAAATGATCGCCTTACGCTGTCTGAGGACAGCGCCAGCACCTGGCCATCAGGAGAGGGGGGGAGTTTATGTGCAGGTGTGCTGTTACTTGCCTCAAACCGAGCGAAGAACTCATTCAGTTCATTCAGCGTAGAGGTTGAGCTGTCACAGGTCTGGGGGGGGGTTGTAGTCTGTGATGGTCTGTATTCCCTGCCACAGACTGCGTGTATCCTTGCTGTCCTTGAAACGGTGAGCTATTTTCCTGGAATACTGCTCCTTGGCCTCTCTGATGCCTTGATCCAGGTTCTTTCTGGCTGCCTTCAGGCCCACCTGATCTCCCGCTTTGAAGGCAGCATTCCTGGCTTTCAGGAGTCTGTGAACCTCAGCTGTCAGCCATGGCTTCTGATTAGCCCGAACAGTGATGGTTTTGAGGTTGGTAACATCATCAATGCACTTGGCGATGTATGAACATACAGTGTCTGAGTACTCCTGGAGACATGTGTTGTTGTTTGTGGTAGCAGCTTCTTTGAACATACCCCAATCTGTGGTGTCAAAACAGTCCTGGAGTGCCTCTGAAGACCCCTCTGGCCACACTCGTATCTGCTTGCGGACTGGTTTTGTGACTTTCACCAGCGGCCTGTATGCTGGCTTTAGCATAACACAGATATGGTCAGAAGCACCAATGTGGGGGAGGGGGAGGGCTCTGTAGGCATTTTTCATGGTGGTGTAAACTTGGTCCAGTGTGTTGTTTCCTCTTGTTGCAAAGTTTATGTTTCTGTATGTTTTTGGAAATACACTCTTTAAATCTGCATGGTTGAAATCACCAGCCGTGATGAGAAAAGCATCAGGATGGGCTGTTTGTTGCTCACTGATGTGCAGATATAGTTCATTCAAAGCCTCACTTCTAACTTTGCTGTTGGAGCTTGGAGGAATATATACAGCAACAATCAAAACAGCTGTAAACTCCCTCGGTAAATAGAACGGTCTGCATTTAATAGTCATGAACTCCACTAAATGTGAGCAGTGTTTGTAGACCACAGCAGCATCCAGGCACCATGCTTTGTTGATGTAAACACAGAGCCCCCCTCCCCATCTCTTACCTCCCTCGAGGGTTCGGTCCGCTCTGTAGCATGTTAGCTGCCCTAGCTGAATAGCATGGTCCGGAACGTTGTTGTTGAGCCACGTTTCCGTGAATACAAACACACAGCAGTCTCTCACAGTCTTTTGTGTCGTTCGTAGCAGGCGTATATAATCCAGTTTATTGTCCAAGGAGCGCACGTTAGCCAAAACCATGGATGGGATCGCCGGTTTGTGTGGGCTAGCTGCTAGCCTAGCTCTGACACCTCCGCGTTTACCCCGCTTCTGTTTTCTGTCACGCCGCTTGTGGCGTTTCCACGGCGGGCGCGAAGAAGGGAGGCTCAGGGCTGGCTTCCGCTTTCTGTCCAGCCGCTTGTGGCGCTTCCACGGCGGCCGCGAAGAAGGGAGGCTCAGGGCTGGCTTCCGCTTACTGTCCAGCCGCTTGTGGCGCTTCCACGGCGGGCGCGATGAATTGAGGCTCGGGGCTGGCTTCCAGAGCAGGCCGCAGTCACGAAACTCATTTAGCTTCTGTTCGAGCTCACGTAGCTTCTCCTGTAGGTCACTGTTTATTCCCAAATGAGCGGTTTTTCCGACATCAAGCAGGAACTCACGGCTATACTTGCGTTCTTGAACACGTAAACATGACGAAGACGTGCCGGCACATTGCGGCATGCAGGACAAAGAAGACGAAAACACCGTGTTGTCGGGAGAGAGAGAAGCCACAGCCTTTGCACGCGCCGCCATCTTGGATAATTAACGGCTCCCAAAAAACGGCTCCCTGTAAGTTTTTCACTACTAATTAACTATTTATTATTGTTCCAACATCTGTGAATAACCCAGAGAGGGTTATTTGATTGTGCTTTCTGGAAAACAATACATGTTTAAATTTAGGCACTCCTGTAATCATCACACTTTTTCCTGTTACAAACTGACTCCGGCCCCCCCACCAGAGAAGGGAAAATTTATGTGGCCCTAACAGGAAAAAGTTTGGGGACCCCTGGTCTACGGTATCAAAAGCTGCTGAGAGGTTCAACATCACCAGCAGAACAGGTTATTTTGCATCCAGGGACAAAAGAATGTCATTTTGTACTTTGAGCAATGCTGATTCAGTGTTGTGAAGAGATCTGAAGCCAGACTGAAATTTTTCAAACAGGTTGTTGTGCTCTAGAAAAGATTGAAGTTGGATGAAAACAATCTTTTCTTGGACCTTTGATAAAAATAATGTATGGAAAATTGACCTGAAATTAGAGAGCTGTAGGATCTAAGCCTGTTTTTTTTAGAAGAGGTTGTACCACAGCATGTTTAAAAGCAGATGGCACATAACCTGGACTTAGACCGCTGTTAAGGAATGTCAAAAGACAATGACCAATGACATCGAAGGACTGTTTGAACATTTTAGAGGGAATGATGTCCAGAGTACAGTTTGTTGGTTTCATCTGCTGATCCACCTTGACAAGGTGAGGCAGTGAAACCAGGTTGAATTGGTCAAAAACAGCAGAGGTTATTGCAGACGTACATGATTGGACAGCGTTGGATGGGCTGACAATGTTCTGCTTGATAGAGTCAATTTTGTTGACAAAGTAACTCAAAAAATCATCACAGGTAGACTGTGTGGTAGTTTCCAGAAAATTGACAGAAGGATTGAATTGTACTAAATAGAACCCTCGGTTGGTTGCAACTGGTGGAGATTAAATTGGTGAGGTACTGTGACTTGGCCTGCTTAACAGCATTTTTATATTCACAGAGACAGTCTCTCAGTATTCCCTGGGACACATGAAGCCTGTCCTTCCTCCATCTGCACTCTGCTTTCCTGTAGCGTTGTTGAAGAGCCCGAGTTGTTTCATTGAGCCATGGAACTGGTTTGATCTTTGAAGAAGTTTGTTTGAGAGGAGCGATTTAATCCAAGATCTGTGTGCAGCTGTAATGAAAGGAGGTGAATAATTCTTATGGATGTAGAGACGGGTCCAGGCTGACAGCAGAGTATAAATCAGTGCTTTTAAAGGTAGCAGTGAACTGACCTGGCGTGGATGGAGTGGCAGAGATGTGCTAGAAGAACAGTCTTTACTACAAGAGGGGTGGACAATTCAAATATGATGGGAAAGTGGTCTGAAATACAAGTGTCCAGAATCTCTACAGCAGATATATGAAGGTCGTGAGAGATAATTAAGTCCAGTGTTTGGCCCTGATTGTGTATGGGCCCTGACACAGACTGTGACAAGTTAAAAGAGTCCAGAAGGTTCTGAAACTCATATCCGAGTTGATTACTGGGGCAGCAAGCATGGACATTAAAATCTCCACAAAAAAGCAGACTATCAAATTTTGGCAGCTGTTCAGCCAACAGTTCTGAGAACTCACTGAGGAAGTTTTTATTATATTTTGGTGGGTGATAAATAACCCCACACAGCAGAAGTTGAGCAGATTCCAACACAAACAGCATAATCTCAAAGCTGCTATAGGTTTTAGGAGGTAACAGGCAGCAGTTGAACTCATCATTGAACACAGCAGTGATACCCCCCCCCCTCCCCGCCCCCTGGCCGGACCCTCGTGGTGTGTTCAGGTAGGAGTAACCAGGTGGGAGGAGCTTGGAGAATGTGCTGTTTTCCCCTGGTTTCTGCCAAGTCTCAGTCATCAGAAACAGATCCAGACGATGAGTGGAGATCAAATCGCTTAATATAAAAGTTTTATTTGTGAGCGATTGGGCGTTAAACAGGGTTACACGTACTGGTACACAACCGATTACGTCATCCACAGCTCGAGCGAGAGGGCAGAGGTTCTGTTGAACGTAGCCTTGCATCCGGGTTCTCACCGGGTGACAAGATGGAGACTGACCGCTGACGTCATGACTGACAGAAACGAGACAACGATGGCGATGAACCAAGGAACGATGAACATCAAAGACGCTGAATTCCGGAGGTAAGTCAAGGAGAAGCCGATGATCAGCCGTACTGTGAGAGGAGAGGTAGTTTTTGAACCTGACCAGGACTCCCGCTCTCCTTCCGCGTCTTCTGTGGCGCTTGTTGCGTAGCAACTTACCGGCGGTGTGGCGTAGGTTGGCAGGAACGGACACCAGGAAGGGTGGTAGTGACTTAAAATGTCCAAATTTACCAGAAGTCGGTACATTGTTTAGCGAATCTTGGATATTTAGAAGAGTTGAGTGATCGTAGACCAGGATACATCATCAATGAAAGAAAAAAAAGAAAAACACGAACAACTTAAAAAAACTCAGGAGAGGTAGACTGCGTGCCATCAACAAAGGCACCATCTTGAACTATAACTAATAGTGGAGAAGTCGTATGACTTCGGATCAGAAGATTGAGGGCTTGAGTCCCTTTGTGGTTGCATTCCCTGTATTCTTTCCCATTTTACACAAAACTATGTATCAGAAAGCATAGTTGCAAGACAGTGTCCATGAACAATCAATACAGTACTTAATTAATTAGTTCCCTTTCAGTCAAGTTCATTCGGTGCAACATACTTGCTATGGGAATTGCGCCCTCGCGCGATTACCTTAAGGAATACATTCACGCCTTTACGGCTAAGGCGTCGTCGCGCCAGAGGCCCCGCCCTCTGGGTATTTAAGCGACTGATGCCTATCCATCTTTCTCTTTTTTGCCCTTCACCTCGCTTAAACCTGAACTACTTCTCTTCGTTGGACTTCTCTGTTGCTTTATCGCTCAACCAGAGGTAAGCTTGCTCCCTACACAGAGCGCACAGAGAATTATTCCTATGTACTGCTGGACTAGCGAAAGCTAGGCCGGCACATTTTCTCTTAACCCCGAAGTATTTTCTTCTCCTCTCGCCACAGACTGCTTCGCTCGACGG
>JBBPBX010062671.1:10637-20755 GCA_038048925.1 Garcialebias charrua
CAGATGTGGACACCACCGAGCCCCTCACTCCCACGCTGGAGCTCGAGAACATGGCTCTGCACGACAGCACACGAGTCGGATGGGGTGACAACCCTGACGTGCTGGCTCCTATGGTGGACTTAACAGTCGAATTCTACACTTAAGACATGATGAAGGAGGACAAGATCTCGATTTCAGCCTCAGGTGAATTTTCCGTGGAGGACGCAGACATAGAACTCAAGGAACAGGAAGAAGACCTCTCCCACACCCTGGTACCTATGCTCTCGGAAACTGACTTTTCGATCCCTGCTCTGTTCGACATATGCCACAGATCAACGGACGCGTTGCACATCCCATGGCCAGAGCTTCCGCCTCGTCAACAGGTCACGAGGCTGGCAGGAAACTGAAAGTTATGCACCATAACTCATAACTGTTCCCTGAAGGAAGGGAATGAGGTGCAACATACTTTCTATGGGAATTGCGCCCCCGCACGATTACCTGAAGGAATACATTCACGCCTTTTACGGCAGGGGGCGTCATCCCACGTCAGAGGTACCGCCTTTTAGGTACTTAAGCGACTGACGCCCCTTGTCTCCAAAATTGCACATTCATGCCATTACGGCGGGCGTCACCCCGCGCCAGAGGTACCGCCCTTTAGGTACTTAGGCGACTGACGCCCCTCCAACTGTCTCCAAAATTGCACTTCACCGAGCTTTCAGCATTGAAAAGGGCCAGCTATGTTGCACCTCGTTCCCTTCCTTCAGGGAACATGAGTTATGGTGCATAACTTTCAGTTCCCTTTCAGTTCGGTCTCTCGGTGCAACATACTTGCTATGGGAACGTAATTCATTCACGCCCTTGAAATGCTCAGTAAAATGCCTGTTAGTGTGAACGCCTGCCCTTGACCAGAAGGCATCTCAAAGCTACTTTCTATTGTGTATTAGAAAGAACAGCCTGAGTGACATCACACGCAGTAACATCCAAACTGTAGTACTTTGCAAAAGTGTTTAATGAGCTCCAGTTTGCTACAGCACAAATGTCTGCAACTGACACGTCCTTGAACAATGACCAGGAAGTGGCCAAGCCCCTGGTTGAGTGAGCATGCACTCCAGGGGACACTTGTTGTCCTTTGCTACGTATGCCCTTTTAATGGCCTCCATCCCCCAGTGTGAGAGGCGCTGTCTTGATAGGGCCTTTCCTGTAGCAGGTGCGGCAAAGCAGACGAACAGTTGGTTTGTTTCCCTCCATTCGGCTGTTCTCTGTATGTAAGTGCGTAAAGCTCTCACAGGGCAGAGAGCCTTTAGTCTCTCCTGTTCCTGAGTAAGAACAGGAGCAGGTGGGAAGGAGGAGAGGTCAAAGTCTAGACTCCTATGGTTGAAGGTCAAGACCTTGGGAGTATAAGCTGGATTAGGCCTCAGGGTGACCTTTGACCTGTCAGGGGCGAATATGGTACATAATGGATGTACAGATAGAGCGTGGAGGTCACCCACGCGTTTTGCCCAACACAGAGCCAGGAGAAGAGCAGTTTTATAAGATAGAAGATCTATCTTAATCTCGCCCAGAGGCTCGAATGGCGGGTCGCAAAGAGCCCCCAAGACCAGGCCAAGATCCAGTGGTGTAGTCTACATTTTTGTAGTGGGTATACTGCAGTTAGTTTTACGTTCGGCGTTGGACACCATTGAAGCTACTGATTGCGATGTCCAACGTAAAACTAACTTTACCGCAGTCAGTCCGTATAATGTGCTTAGAAACGAAAGTAAACTGGTTGGTACAATGTAATCAATTTATTTCGATTTTTAAACATATTGAACATTTCCAAATTCCAAAAGATAATGTACATGTATACCAATAGATTCAAAAAAGGCGTTCAATACAGGATCAACTGGAATGGACGTTCAACTGAACGCCTTTTTTGATTTTATCATGTCCTGGACGACTGAGAATCTTCACCAGCATACCAATAGATTGTTACGGAAATGTTTAACTGCCATTTACCATATCAATGATGCATGCTAATGATATGTTCATTCATTCATTTAACCTTTATTTAAATAGATGAGTCACATTGAGCCTCAAAGACTCATTTACAAGTGAGACCTGTTTGGACAGACAATAAAAGTGGTGAAAAATGAGACAGGGTTTGGATGTGATACATATGTAATATATCATTGGGAACTTTTTAGTGGGTATACTGAAATTCTCAAGATTTTCTAGTGGGTATACCCACGTATCACGTAGACTACACCACTGCCAAGATCCCAACCAGGGGTCAAGTTTCTGTTGGGTGGCTTGGTTCGAAGCACACCTCCAGGAGTGAGCTCCAGGAGTCCTATGTCCTAAGTCCTCGTGACAGGCAGAGATAGCTGCAAGGAACACTTTAATCGTTGAATAAGAACGACCATTTTCCAGTAAATCCTGAAGGAAAGTTAGTAGTTGAGCCAAGTCGCAAGCATAAGAAATAATATTTATTTCTGAGCACCAGGCTTCAAAGATGCGCCACTTTTGTGGTTATAGAGACTGTGTTGACCCGGCATGGGCATTTTGTATGGTTTTTACCACATTCTCTGGTAGGCCTGAAGCCATCAGCCTGTCCTTTTCAGCTAACAGACTGGAATTAATTCCAGTTCCTGGCCTAAACGGCTGGACTGCGACTTCCTGTGTGAGCCTTTGAGGGTCAACCAGGTTGGGGAGTGGGCCTCCACGTTGATATGTTAACAGACTGCCCTGATCGAGTCTCCTCGAAGACAGATGGAGTCTATTAATTTTATTAGATTGAGTCGGAACAGGAAAGCCATTATTTCCCTCCAAAACAGGATTTATTGGATTGAGGGGCTGCTGTTTTTGTAAACGAGCAGATCTCCTAACTCCAATTGTTGTCTCACCCAGTGGGATACTGTCGTATGGGAGCAAGTTTGATGCAGCTTTGTGAGGAAAGTCACGTGCTACTCTTTTACCGCTCGAGCGTTGCATGTCCTTCATGAATAATAAAGGGCCCGCTACAACGTGTAAACGTGGAGATGGTCCTTTGTTACCGGCAGACTTAAGATCATTTGTAGATAAGGAGTCCAGTTTCCTTTCAAAATCAGGAGGACAATTCTGGTTCGACTCCGATCCACTTACACACACAGTAACGTGATCACAGCCACTGTCTTGAGAGTGTGAAATTTGTGTCTGCCTTGGGGCATCCGACGTGCTCTCCTGTGGTGCGAACGTGTCACGTGTTCGTCTAGTTAGTGTATTAGCCGGTCCCTTGCTCACCATGGAGCGGGCGCTGGAACACGTGACCTCTCCCACCTGTCTTCGCGAAAGGTGGAGGGTCTGTTCGCAGACGCCTCTGGGTCTGTCCACTGGAGACAGGTCCTGAGGCACCCTACTGGGGCTTATTGAAAAGACTGACACCCCATGAGCCGTGAGGGAGGGTGATGTGGCTACCCCTTTATGACGGCTGACAGGCCAGGGAGGCAGGTACTGTTGACATTAATTGTGTTGGTGTTTTTTTTTTTTTATCGTCAATAAAACAGGGATAATAATAATAATAATAATTGTCTAATCTTGTCATCTGCGTATGTTTCCCATACACAGACGAAATTCGTCTCTGCATTTAACCCAACCACCTACCAGGTGGTGCAGTGAGCAGCCATAGAAGGCGCTCGGGGAGCTGGAGAAATAGGTGTGCACTCATAGACACCCCAAGATGTGTAGTGGCCGGGACGCGAACCCACGTCCTTCGGGTCCCAAGTCAAACGCCCTGATGTGCTATTTTATGAGTTTTATTCGTGCTTATGTGCAACGACATACATGATTTAATGTCACTCACAGCAGGGAGAGCATGGTTTGTGCATGCAACAGAATTATCAGCCATTTGTACTTTGCTACAAATAAAGTCTGAACAATGTGCGAACATTCCCGTTACCGCATGGGCGGGAGGTCGTATAAAATGTAAACGTGAGCCTGGATCATCAGGCATGTTTTTGGCGAGTGTCCCAGCTCGCCGAGGAGGCCCTATGCCTGCTCGCTTGGCGTGGGACAAACCTGTTTTTGCTCCATGCATGCTCAGAGCGAGGTTGGCTCGGCGGGGGTCTCTGCCGAGGTTCCTCCTCGTATGCTGGCCGCTTCTGCGGTGGCGCACGCGTCGTCGAGCGGTGCCGCGGCTGTGCAGGTCTGCCTCCAGCAGGCTCTCTGGGGGGGGGGGGCGAAACTCCGACGAGGAATGCCCACCCTGAGAGCTTCAGCCTGCCTGCGCCTTTGGTCCAGCTTGGTCCGGATTCGCTCCAAAGTCTGACCAAAAAGTCCCTCCGATTCTATCGAGTGGTAGAGAAAAGGCACCTTTTGTCCCTCCGGTGAATCCGTCGGCGTCATCCACAGGTGGCGGATCGCGATGACCACTTCCGCCATACCTCTGCCCTGAGCCACAGCAGCTGTCCCCATCATACGGAGAACGAAGTCTGTTGCTCTACGGGCTTCATCCAGTAAGTCGGCAGCAGCTTGCTTATCCGAGGTTACCTGCAGTTGTTTGAGTTTTTCCACGAGGTATGCTTGTATCATCGCGGACGCGTTCATCGCGTGCGCCGCAAGTCCTTGAGCTCTGTAGCACTTCTCGAGAAGCGACGCTGAGGCTCTGCAAGCTTTGCTGGGGAGAGTCGGTTTTGTTCCTGATGACTTGGGAGCTAGGTGGGACGCCAGTGTGTCCTCAATCTGAGGCACGTTGGCTATTTCCACCTGATCCATGCCTTCCACGTCGAGGAATTGTGAGAGAGGAAGGAGCATGGGCGCTCGTGGTTGAGACCAGGTGCGGGTTAGTTCTGAGGAAGTCTGGGAAAACGGGCATCCTTTGCCTCGTTGCTGCCTGCTGTTTTGAATAAAAATAGTTCCCCGCCAGCCTCGTGACCTGTTGGCGAGACGGAGGCTCCGGCCAGGGAAAGTTTAGCGCGTCTGCAGCTCCGTGACACAGGTCGAACAGGGCAGGGATGGAGAAGTCCGTTTCGGGGAGCATAGGCACCGGGGTCCTGGAGAGGTCCTCTCCCGGATCCTCGATTTCAAGTTCTGGTTCCTCCGCCAAAAATTCGCCCGAGGCTGAGATGGAGATCTCGTCTTCATTCATCATGCCTCTGGTGTCGAACTCGACCGTTAGGTCCCCCATGGGAGTCTTTCAGTCTGCGTCACGCATCTTCATCTCCTTCCAGTTGAAGGTGTGTCAACCAATCACATCTTGTCACGTACAAGACACATCGTAGTACACATACTAATCCAATACCGTGCCTATCGAACCCTTAGAGACACGCTCATAACAGACAGGAACAAGCTTGTGAATTTTGTTAGCGGACTTTAAGTTGGTGACACCTAATGTACTGGACACTATTTCTGCTAATGGTTTCAAAAGTTACCAAAAATGAAATAAAAAAACACCTCCCAAACAACAACAACAGAGGCTACTCAGAGAACTTTGTTAGTCTTTGTTAGTCCTCTGTTGTTGTTTGGGAGGTGTTGTTTGTCAATTTACATACAGTTTTGTGTCTTCTAACAGAGACCTCAAGGGAACCTCCTACTGTTAAGGTGTGATCTTTCAATTTACATGTATGTGTTACAAACCCCCTTTGTTAAGCTGGGATGTGTCGTTTTGTCAATTTAAATAGAATGGGCATGTTAGTTAATTTGTGGTGTTATTTCAGTTTCCAATTTCATATGTTGGTGCGTGACTTGTAAGCCTGTATAAAACTTCTCGTTCTCACAGCTTCCATTCAGAATTGAAAAAGACTTCTGGACAGAAGTCGAAACGTTTTCTGCAACAAATAAAGTCCAGTTGATCCTGTATTGAACGCCTTTTTTGATTTCATCATGTCCTGGACGACTGAGAATCTTCACCAGCATTTAGCAAAAATGCTAATCCGCTAAACCAAAAAATTGTGCCGCGGTTAGCTGTTAGCGAATTAATAATAATAATAATAATAAATTCAATTTATACCGCACTTTTCATTAATAAAAATCTCAAAGTGCTACAACAATAAAACAAGTGATAAAATCAAATAAAATCAATAATGGTATTAACTAAGATTAAAAACAGAATCATGTGGAGGCAGAATAGGCCTGCTTAAAAAAATAAAAATAAAAAAATAAAAAAATAAAGCAAGTGATAAAATCAAGTAAAATCAATAATACTATCAACCAAGATCAAAGATAAAATCATGCGGGGGCAGAATAGGCTTGCTTAAAAAGAAAAGTCTTTAAACCGCTTTTAAAGTCAACCAGTGACTGTGGAGCTCTCAGGCAGTCAGGGAGGGAGTTCCATAGGCGGGGGGCAGCCACACAGAATGCCCTGTCTCCCATGGTCCTTAATTTGGTTCGTGGAATGTGAAGTAGATTACTGTTCTGTGATCGTAGAGACCGGGTGGATGAATATGGTGCAAGAATGTCCTTTAGATAGTCAGGTGAAGTTCCATGTAAGCATTGATGTGTAATGAGAGCAGTTTTGTATTGAATTCTGTAGGTGACAGGAAGCCAATGGAGGTTATGGAGAATGGGTGTAATATGTTCAAATTTACGAGCTCTCAATAAAATCCTTGCTGCACTGTTTTGAATATATTGAAGTTTCTGAAGGTTTTTGCCAGGGATTCCAATAAACAGGGAGTTGCAGTAGTCGAGCCTGGAGGAGACAAAGGCATGGACGAGTTTCTCAGCATCGGAAAAAGTCAGAGATGGGCGAAGTCTGGAGATGTTTCGAAGATGGAAGAAGCAAGTTTTAAACAGATGCTTAATGTGATTTTCAAATGTAAGATGAGAGTCCATTTTTATTCCAAGATTTGTAACAGAGGTGGAGAGGGGGATGTCTTGACCAGAGAAGGAGATTGTTGTTAAAGTTGATGTTTGTATCTGGTGAGGGGTGCCAATCATTATGGCCTCAGTCTTGGAGCAGTTTAATTGAAGAAAGTTCTGATTCATCCATGCCCTTATTTCCTCCAGGCAGGCAGAGAGGGCAGTGAGTGAAGATGGAGATGGGGATGATGAGGATGATCCAGTCCTGATGTAAAGCTGTGTGTCGTCGGCATAGCAGTGAAAAGAAATGTTGAACTGATTAATAATTTGACCTAAAGGCAGCATGTAAAGGGAAAACAGCAGGGGCCCCAGAACTGACCCTTGAGGGACACCACAGGAGACACCGACTGTCTGGGAAGTGGCATTGCCAAGACTAACGCATTCCAGCCTATCGGAGAGGAAAGATTTGAACCAGTCCAGGACAGTGTCACAGAGACCGACCTCCACATGAAGACGGTGGAGGAGGATATTATGGTCCACAGTGTCGAAGGCTGCGGTGAGGTCAAGGAGGACAAGGACGGAGGGAGAGCCAGTGTCAGCAGCCATGAGGATATCATTTGTAACTCTCAGTAATGCAGTCTCAGTACTGTGAGCTACTCTGAATCCCGACTGGAACTTCTCGTACAGAGAGTGTTGTTGTAGGTGGTCCTGCAACTGAGCAGCAACTGCTTTTTCCAGCACTTTGGACAGAAACGGGAGGTGGGAAATTGGGCGGTAATTAGAAAAAATGTCGGGATCCAAATTAGATTTTTTCAGAAGAGGCCTAATGATGGCAGTTTTTAGAGGCAGTGGAACATGACCAGATTGTAGAGACTGATTTATTATTTGTGTGATTAATGGGCTTATTGCAGAGTGATTGGATTTTATGAGAGATGAGGGGAAGGGATCCAGGGCGCAGGATGAAGGCTTCATTTTCTTTATGATGGACTCCACCTCACTCTGAACAACCTCATCAAAGCTGCTCAGGGACCCAGGATGCAGACGGGTAGATGGTAAACGAAGATCAGGGAGGTTGTGAAGCTGAGATCTGATGGTGTCAATTTTGTTTTTAAATGATGAAAGGAACAGGTCGCATTTTTGAACACATTCCTCAGAAGTTTGTTTAATGGGATTAAGTAGATGAGTTACTGTGGAGAAGAGCTGTTTAGAGTTACCAGGGCAGGTGTTGATGATGTTGGAGTAATACTTGGAGCGTGCTTCTTTAAGAGAATAGGCGTATGCTTTCTGATGTTCTTTGTATGCCTGCTTATGTACCGAGAGACCAGATGATTTTAGACGTCTCTCGATAGCACGGCCAGTTGCCTTCATCCTGCGCAGCTCACCAGTGTACCAGGGGGCTGAACGGGAGAAAGACACCAGTCTTGTCTTCAAGGGAGCATGTAGGTCCAGAAGCTCTTGGAGAGATCGGTTGTAGTAATCAACGGAGTCATTGGCAGATGAATGATTGACAGCGGTCAGGGCGTGAAGATCAGCGGACAGAACATCAGGGGAAATGTTTTTAAAGTCCCGGAACTGGATGGGTCGCTTTGGGTTTGAAGCAGGCAAAGTTGAAGGCACTTCCAGAGAGATGACACTGTGGTCCGAGACACCCAGGTCATATACAGACAAGTTATTGATGAGTACAGTGTCTGTAATCACCAAGTCCAGAGTATGCCCCCTGTTGTGCGTAGGGGCGTCCACATGTTGGGTGAGATTAAGAGAGTCCAGAAGAGACTTAAAATCTGTTGCCAACGGGGAAGAGGAATTGTCCATGTGGATATTTAAATCTCCAAGAAAAATAGTTTTCACAGGGGAGGTGCAGAAAAAGGTGAGGAGGTCATGCATCTCTGAGTTAAATGAAACATGCGGTTTGGGAGGTCTATAAATCAATATAACGTTCATCAGGAGTGGGGCTTTGAAGTTGAAGGCCAAACTTTCAAAAGAGGAAAAGTCCTGAGAAGCCAGATGTGTCAATTTTAAATTATTGCGGTAGATTACAGCCAGACCACCACCGCGGCCAGTGCTGCGGGCTCTCTGCAGATAACTGTATCCAGACGGACAGGCCTCATTTAGAGAACTGTACACATCTGGCTGATGCCAAGTCTCTGTAAGACACATGAGGTCCAAGTCCTTCTCCAGAATGTGATCGTGAATTAGGCATGATTTGTTTGATAGTGACTGCACATTGAAAAGTTCTAATTTAATACCAGTTGGTGTAGAAGCCTTTTGAACCGGTTTCAGCAGACTGAAGTCCACTCCACGTTTTCCTTGCCACTTCGTGCGCTGTGGACTACAAGGGACTACAGACGCAGCGTTCTGATGACGTCGTCGAGGTGCGACACGTCTCTTGGACGAGACACACGCGATAGACCCAACCTGCGGCTGTCCAGAGTAGATGGATATCTTTCGAGAGCTTCTGTGGATATAACGAGGTCTACGCAGAAGTCCCAGTTGTTTGATGGTGGAAACAGAGGGAGGAATGGAGCAGTTGTTAAGTCCAAGCAGCTGCGAAGCAGAATACGTCAACATCATGCCAGCCAAGCCGGGGGAAGCTAGCACAGAGCTAGCTGCTAACAGCAGACCCACGGCTCCGAAAGAAACAACCAAGAAGCAGAGGGATGTAACTTGGTTGAGCATATCGTGAAGAGGAGCACAGGAGAAAATCCAGGACAGTCCAGATGACACAGGAGGTTGACAGGCAGTAGGTGAGTGGAACAATAATTGCAGCTACGTAGTTCTTGAAGTAAGTTCGTGCTGGAGTTTGACAGGAGGTAGACAGCCCAAATTCCGGTTAGGAAGAGCTAGCCAAGCTGTCCGTAAAATCTTTATTAAAAACCACTGAACAAAACGAGTCCAGATAAATTTCCAAAAAAAATTCCAAAAAATAGCAACAGTAAAATAACTATTTAGCGTGGAGAAGCGGCGACATCACGCCAGCGTCCTATCCAGCTCTCATTAGGAATACCGACTTTGTTCTACTGAAACTGAGCAAGCATCCTCAATGCATGAATCTCTCTCTCTCTTAATGTATCTCTCTCTCAATGCATGCATATCTCTCTCAATGCAGGCATCTCTCTCAAAGCATGCCTCTCTCTCAATGCATGCATCTATTTCTCTCAATGATTCATCTCTCTCAATATATGCATGCATCTCTCTCTCTCTCTCAATGCATCTCTCTCTCAATGCATGAATCTCTCTCTCTTAATGTATCTCTCTCTCAATGCATGCATATCTCTCTCAATGCAGGCATCTCTCTCAATGCATGCCTCTCTCTCAATGCATGCATCTATCACTCTCAATGCATGCATCTCTCTATCTCTCTCTCTCAAAGCATGCATGAATCTATCTCT
>JBBPBX010062672.1:8348-20755 GCA_038048925.1 Garcialebias charrua
TGAAGACTAAACTAGAAGGGGACCTAAAGGAAATATGCAGACTGAACTAGACGGGGAACTAAAATAGAACAAACATGAAGACTAAACTGAAGACTAAACTAAAGGGACCTAAAGGAAACATGCAGACTGAACTAGACGGGGACCTAAAATAAACATGAAGACTAAACAAGAATAAACACGAAGACAAGACCAACAGGAAGGAGCCATCCTTACAGTACCCCCCTCAAGGACACCCCCAGGTGACCCCAAGAAAACCCGTCCAAAAATCCATTGCAGGCGAAGGGAGGAAACCGCAAGGAACGGCGGGCACGAAGGAAACACAAGGACAGGGAACAAAACACAAGAACAGGGCGCGGAACAAAAACGAAACACAAAGGCCAAAACCAGAAAAAACAGTGAGAGCCACTAAGGACAAAACCAGAACCAGGAACACAGCGGAGACCAAATCCTGACCGAACCCAGTACAAAACTAGAAACTCAAAACAGCACTAAGCATCGTGGCTAGGAAGTCGACAGTAGCCAAAGACCTCTCAGGAGGGCGACCGGGAGACAGTCCGTCGCGTAGGATTCCATCTGGTGGACGACCGGGGGGTTTTCCAATGTGCAGGACCACTTCAGGTGGACGACCGTGATATCTTCTAACACGAACGGCAGGAACTATGGCGGCAAAATCTTCGCCGGCAGGTGTACAAGGTGAAGGAACATCAGCGTGCACAGAGCCATCGACAGCTGACGTTGAGACGTCGAGTGAAGATACGTCGAGCGGCGTGGAGACGTCGAGTGAAGATACGTCGAGTGGCGTGGAGACGTCGAGTGTTGAGACATCTGGCGAGGAGACGTCGAGTGTTGAGACATCAGGCGAAGAGACGAGAGTCGAGACATCAGGCGAAGAGACGAGAGTCGAGACGTCATCAGGCGAAGAGATGAGAGTCGAGACGTCATCAGGCGAAGAGACGAGAGTCGAGACGTCATCAGGCGAAGAGACGAGAGTCGAGACGTCATCAGGCGAAGAGACGAGAGTCGAGACGTCATCAGGCGAAGAGACGAGAGTCGAGACGTCATCAGGCGAAGAGACGAGAGTCGAGACGTCATCAGGCGAAGAGACGAGAGTCGAGACATCATCAGGCGAAGAGACGAGAGTCGAGACATCATCAGGCGAAGAGACGAGAGTCTGGCAAGAGACGACATCAGGTGAAGAGACGTCTGGCAAGGAGACATCAGGCGAAGAGACGTCTGGCAAGGAGACATCAGGCGAGGAGACGTCTGGCTTGGAGACATCTGGCGTGGAGACGTCTGGCGTGGAGTCATCGAACGTAGTGACGTTATCGATGTGGAGACCCTCCGTAGACGTGGAAGCATCAGCGGTGCGCGGACCCCCTGTAGAGGTGGAGGCGTCTGCGGTACGGAGACCCTCTGTAGAGGTAGAGGCGTCTGCGGTGCGGAGACCCTCTGTAGATGTGGAGAGAGCACCCCCTGGTGCCGGAGGCAGGGCAGCGCCCTCTGGAGCCGGAGGTAGGGCAGCGCCCTCTGGAGCCGGAGGCAGGGCAACGCCCTCTGGAGCCGGAGGCAGGGCAACGTCCTCTGGAGCTGGAGACAGGGCAGCGCCCTCTGGAGCCGGAGGCAGAGCAACGCCCTCTGGAGCCGGAGGCAGGGCAACGTCCTCTGGAGCCGGCTGTGAGACCTTAGGGCAGCAGAAGATGTGGACGACACCCTCCGAGTCCGGGTCCTACCCGGAACAGGAAGCGTGGGAGGAGTCCTCCAGGACCCTCCCCGTACAGGCAACATGAAGGGCTCCCTCCCGGGAACCCTCGAGGCATGATAGTGCTAAAGGTACTGATGTCGGAAGTACAGCGTCCTCTGTAGACGCTGGAGGCATAGCACCCTCTGTAGATGCAGAGGACATGGCACACTCTGTGGATGCAGAGGACATGGCACCCTCTGTGGATACAGAGGACATGGCACCCTCTGTGGATACAGAGGACATTGCACCCTCTGTGGATACAGAGGACTTGGCACCCTCTGTGGATACAGAGGACATGGCACCCTCTGTGGATGCAGAGGACATGGCACCCTCTGTGGATGCAAAGGACATGGCACCCTCTGTGGATGCAGAGGACATGGCACCCTCTGTGGATTTAGAGGACATGGCACCCTTTGTGGATGCAGAGGACATGGCACCCTCTGTGGATACAGAGGACATGGCACCCTCTGTGGATGCAGAGGACATGGCGCCCTCTGTTGGCACCAATCTGGAGTCCTTAGTGTCCGGGCTCTCTGTAGTGTCAGTGCTCTCTGTAGCAGCAGCACTACCTGTGGAAACTGGGAAGGACTCAGTAGGATGACAAGAACGAGAGTTAGAAATATCTGAGTAAAAGGTCTTCAGGGTTGTAATCATTTCCAATAACTGTGTGAAATCAGGGTGAACTAATAAACTATGTCTAGAAAGTAATAACTGTTCCATCATTAGGAATATATTATTCTTGTAACAAGGATTTGTACTAGGAACAGCAGACACAAAAAGGTTCAAGAGTTGCTGAAAAACACCCAAAACCTTATAATCCAGTCCATCAGAAAAACGTGTGTGGAGCTGCTGAAAAATTAGAGTGACCTTGTGTTCTAGTTCCACAGCGCCCCCTATCGATACTGGGATGACAACACCCTCTATGGATGCTGGAAAGACGGCGCCCTCAGTTGGTGTGGGACTGATAGCACTCTCTATGAAAGCAGGAGACTCAAAAACACATGGGGAGGAGGAGTCAGAAATGTTCAATGCTTTTATCGAAGATCTAACAGAATGTAACACTTCTGTGAGACCAGGAACATGCAGCAAATTGGGTGTAGATGTTAGCAGTCCTTCCATAAGGGAATACGACTTTAATTTGTAATGTGGGTCCGGGTTTTTGCTAGCAGCCGTACTCAGTCTGTCCAGCTGTTCGAGTATGGGAATTAAGTCGTATATTAGTCTTGCATCTACCTCTGTGGTTGTTGTGTGTTCCACCCGCTCTTCAACAGAGCAGGGGCTCAAACATCTTTCTCCTTGTGCCCTTTTTTGTTGGGAGATCGTCTGAGGTTTCTCCAACGTCACACACTCCTTGTCATGTTCGTGTGTGTCCTGAGGCTGAATAGCCGCATGTGTGTGTCCTGTCTGCTCTTCCTCGGAGCAGAGTCCTGTCTGCTCTGCAGAGCAGAGGCTCACGTGGGGGCACCCCACCCCTTTTGAGAAGCTCCCCGGCAGACCTGACAGCGTGGGAAACAAAGCAACATGGGGGGCCGGGCGAAGACCCGGAAACAGTCCTCCTTTTAGCACGCTGTCTCTTCTGACGGCGACGTGGCTCAGGAACTGGTTCATAAAATGTCTCTGTCTCGGACTCGTCATCAGAGACAGACCACAACGAATAAGCGCGTGAGGGTAGATAGGAAGGAGACTTTTCCTCACCGTCACTGCGCTTCCGCTGTTCACGCTCGGCCATGAGAAGTGGGGAAGGAAGAAACTCCAATCCATGACGGCGGCGGGACCAGGCGGGTTCGATCTGGAACCCGCTGACTCGAACGTCAGCGGCCACTCCTCGAGCGGGCTTCGACATCTGTCCGTCCCGAGTGAGCTGAACACTTGTCTGCATGGGCTCAATATTTTGGTCGGGTCATTTCTGTCACGTTGCGGTGTGTGAGAGAACCCAGTGGGTGCAGACAGGTAGTCACTCGGAGGCAGGAGTAGAAAAATCCAAAACGTTTAATCACAAAACTCAAAACACTGACAAGGCAGCAATGCAAAAACGAGGAACTGTAACTTTGGCTTAACTCTGGAAACTGTAACTAGAAACTTTAATTCTAAGAACTATAAATTGCAGTTCAAACAGTGGCAGGAATACTAGAACTCAAACATGAGACGTACGTACTGAAACTCAAAACATGAAGAGACGCGTACTCACTGACCAAGGAGCTGGACACGACACACCAGGGGGGAAATGAACTAATGACCTGACAACAAACAGACTACAGACAGAGTATATATACACACAGACAAGACAGGGAGTAACGGCACACACCTGGGAACAATTAACAGAACAAGGCTGACTCTGAAACGTGGAAGGTAAACCAGGGTGACAGAACTCTAGGTTGAACTAATAATAAAACAAACATGTGGACTAAATTAGAAGGGGACCTAAAAACATGTAGACTACACCAGAAGGGGACCTAAAAATAAACATGAAGACTTAAACGAGAATAAACATGAAGACTAAACATGAAGACTAAACTAGACAGGGACCTAAAGGAAATATGCAGACGGAACTAGACGGGGACCTAAAATAGAATATACATGAAGACTAAACCTGAAGACTTAACTAGAAGAGGACCTAAATGAAATATGCAGACTGAACTAGACGGGGACCTAAAATAAACATGAAGACCTAAAATAAACATGAAGACTAAGACAAGACCAACAGGAAGGAGCCATCCTTACATATGTCTAGGGCTAAACGATTTTGGAAAATAATCTAAACGCGATTTTTTTTCTATAAATTGCGATTGCGATTTCTTTTTTATTTTTATTTTTTTCCCCATTTATAGATGGCCTCCCTTCACACCTTATAGCCATCCTCTCACTCCAATATATATATATTTTTTAAATTTTTTAATTAATTAATTTATTTATTTTTTTTAAGAGAGAAAGAAAAAAGAGAGAAAGTAAGACAACAAATCAACAATTATCAACCAAAAGAGCACAAGGCAAACACACCCAACCTCCGTCCACAATCCTGCAAAGCACATGACAGAACACAACAATGGAACATACATGTAGAGCTGTCATCGGGCCGGAAATCCACGGCCCTACCCTACCCGAGCCCTTAGTTTAATTACCCAAGCCCGAGGGAGCCCGCTCATTTCCTAGAAATCACCGCCCGACCCGACCCTACCCGATAAAAAAAAAAAAAACACTACGTTTATTTATTAAGCTTTATTAAGCGCTAAAAAAATGCTTTGCTTGAATTATAACAGTAACAGTGATAAAGAACAATAAAAAGTATCACAAATATATTTTTATTAATAAGAACTGCACAAACATGAACAAAATAAAACGCGCATATATTCAAGAAGATGGCTTTGTTGTTTGCGCCGGCCGGAGCGCGGCCGTCAGCTGCGCAGCCTCTTCTTCAGCTGTGAACCTGCCAAATAAATCTGGATTTAGTTGCTTAAATACAAAATTATAAATATATTTAAAAATCGGTCAAGAAGTTTTTCTACTTACATGGCTTACATGTTGTCATGTAAGAACAATATCGCGTCCACTGTAGCAGGTTTGAGAGATGTCCTCCTCTGATCAATTGTGAGTCCAGCCGCGCTGAAAACTCTCTCGCTGCTGCTGCTGCTCGCTGGGATGCAGAGCACAGATCTCGCCAACTTGGCCAGTTTTGGGTACACACTCGAGTTTAATTTCCAGAATCCAAGCAAGTCTCTTTCATCGGCCACAGCATGCTTTAGAGTGGTGTACAGCGTGACCTCATCTTCTTCTTCACTGTCTGATTCATCCACTGCGTTCTCCCACTCAGCAAAAGAACTTGATGTTGTTCTTCTTTGTTTTGCTGGAGGAGGTGTGAGCGCGCTTGATGTTGAAGCTTCAGGAAGCACTTCTTCAGGTGCGGCAACTTGTTCCGCCGCAGATGAGAGCAGTGTGCGGACGTGAGCGTGCACCTGACGCACGTCAGCTGGTGACATCATTTTGAGTTTGTTAAAGTTGGGCCACAGAAATAATGCGACTCTGTGCAAGTCGTGGATAATAATTTTGCGCTCCAGCACTTCTGCATGTCTGCGGCGCAGAAACGCCTGCTGCGGAGAGTCTGTGTGTGAGGACTGGCAGTGTTGCTTCAGTTTCTCATTCCAGAGACAAACCAGGTTGATGGTGGGATATTTGTCACCCTCCAGTTCTCTCTGTGCACGGTAAAATGGTTCGAGAAATGTCACTAAAAAGTCCAGCATGTCGGGGGAGATGCTGTCCAGGCGCGCCTGCTCTCCGCGAGCCTCCATCTTCTCACACAGCTCATTGTAAATATCTAGCACAGATTTAAGTGTGAGGTACACAGTGCTGAATCTGGTCTCACCCATCTGCAGTACAGTTTTTGAGAGCTGCGCAGCTAGACCAGATTGTTTTATATATCTCACAAGAGCTTTGGCTGCCGCGATGGTCTCAGCTATTTCTGGAGCGTTTCCAGCCAGTGCGTCAGGGTCCAGCCCGTGGCGCAGGACGGTGTTTATTAGATGATCAAAACAGTTAATCCTCCTGTCTGACTCCAAGGCTTTAATAATATTGCTTCCTTGATCTGTCACCCAAACTATTTTATTTAGGGAGGAGGGGTCCAGGCCAAATTTGTTAATAAGCAGGCGCAATATTTCCTTTCTGATATTTTTGCCTGTTTTAGCTTCTTCTGCTGGAAACACGGCTGTCGTCAGAGTTTTTCCAACTAGTTTAAAGTCACTTCCGATGAAGTGGCAGGTGATTGCCATGTAACTTGTTTTTTTGTAATCATCAGTCCACATATCTGTGCTCATTGCAATGTCACCAGTCGCAAGAGCCTTTTTCAGTGTTTGGATTAAGGCTTCTCTTTTTTCTTCGGCCATTTCTGCGCACATCTTTGAAACTGTGTTGCGGTGTGGCAGAACGGATTCTGCAGAGACACGACCATAAGTGGCACCAACATTTATTAACTCTTGAGCCAGTCCTCGAAAACCTTCTCCACTCACCACGTTAAAAGGCCTGATGTCTTTGCAGCAAAACGTGACGCACTTTTCCGTGATGGATTGCTTGAATCGCTGCGGGACTTTCTGCACGTTCACAAATGAAGTCATTGAGCTTTGACTATCACTTTTTTTCGGAGGAGGCTGACACACTTTGCTATGTCGACTCAGTGAGGAGGTCCCAGTTTTTTTGCTGTCATAGCTGAGCACAACGCCACATTTGTTGCACCTCACAAAACCAACGCAGGCCATTTTGTCGTCAACTACAAGTTTAAAATAGTTCCAGACCTCAGACTTTCCACTCTGGTGGCTTTGAAGACTGAGTTCTCCCGTTTTCAGCTTTTGTTGAACTCTTTCAGGCTCCATTATGCCGCTTGTTGTTGTTTTAATGTGTAGGTCAAGTGCAGAAATGCAGATCCTCCTCAGTAGGCCGCCGCAGACGCAGAGAGGAGAAAAGAAGGGTGGGCGGGGCTGAGTTTAGTGGCTGCGCGCGCCGCGCGCCAATCTATTCTAAATTCACTCTATTAATTATTTTCCTCATCAGTAAACTTACTGCCTTATATTCTTTACAAGCAGATTAAAACAATTTTATATTGTGTGCATTTTTATTTAGTTTTGTTTGTGCTGTATGATTAAAAAAACCCACATCAAAGCCCGAGCCCGACCCGGCCCGCCAATCAAACGCAAAAAATATGGCCCTACCCTACCCGAAGTCGGGTAGGGCTCGGGTAGGGTCGGGCTCGGGCGAAGAAACGACACCTCTACATACATGCATAAAGACTAATAATATTCATGAGCTTGCAATAGAATTCTATAAATACACATACCCATACCTACAAATATATATATATATATATAGTATACATACATATACTTTTATATTCATTCATATACCCATCTACATATCTGCATATATCTATATATACATCCCTGCATCCATTTGTGTGTGGTTGTGAGCATGCATAAGTGAATAAGGGTCCTCCAATAGAACATTTAGTAGCGACTGTGAAGCATCAGAGATCCGTCCCCCCAAAGCCCGAGGCAGACGAAGGGGCGATCAAAGCCCAAGACCCCAGGAAGGACCCCGAGCCCAGAGTCCCCAGGACCACCCGAACAGGACGAGCCACTAGCCCACTCCCCAGATCCTACCAAGGGGAAGAACCGGACGAACCCCACCAGCGACCACATACAATGACCCCCCGGGGTCGCCCGCGACAAATTCACAGGCCCCCGCCGGAGCCCGCTGCACCGACGTAGCCCCAGGGCCGGTCACCGAGGCCCGGGCACCGGGGACGCCCACCCCTCAGGCCCAGACCCGACCGGACCAGAGGGCACGAGCCCCACCAGGCAGCCACCAGGCCGAGCCGACAAACGCCCAAGCGCCCAACCCCAGATAGTGAGGGCCCCAAGCACGCCCGCAGGCAAAGGAACACCCACCAGGGGGGCCACGTGGCAGGAGCGCGACACTAAGTAGCCTCAGAAGTATCAGAGAGGGGGCAGTCCAAGACCCAGCCTGACACTTAAACATTCATACACAGACACACTCATTCAGACCCACCCTCATCCTCACCCTCAGTCACAGAAAGACAAACAATAACGACACGTTCCATTCATAATCCCGATGCACACTCTATACCCCCTAGGTCCAAGACATGTACCTGCTCCCTACATGGGGCAGCCCACATCCAAACCCAGGAGGTAGGCCCATTCATTCTGGGGTGGAGAGTAGCAGACATCCAAGATCCGGCCCACCCCGCGCCCTGCCGACAGGACAGGACAGGACACCCGAGTCCAAGCAGCCCCAGGGGGAGCGCACTGCCAGCCCCGCCCACGGCGAACCCGCAGGCCCCGAACCCCCCCACACCCCAGCACAACCCCTGACAGCCCACCCCCAGAATGTCCGCCAGGCAACCAGGGGGGTAAGAGAAAAATAAATAAATAAATAATATATAATATATATATATATATAAATAAATACATAAATAAATAAAATTAAAATTAACAAATCAAGACCCCGACACACACACCCCGTCCCCAAATGTACTGTTGATGAGTGTTGTTCTAAAGTGTAATTAAAAGGGAAAGAGAAGGAGCAAAGGCTGGCATTGTACCAGTTTCCCCTCCACTCCAACTCTAACCCAGGCCCTTATTGTCTAAATGCATAATGTTGAGTGAGCATAGGCATGGGGGCGAGAGTGATGTCATCCCGCCACCCATAACCATAGTGCTCACTCCATTCCCTATATGTGACTTTTATGAGGATGTTTATGAATGAATGTCTAAAGTGTATATAAAATTGAGTCCCAGGTGTTCTGAACAACAGAGATGTAGAACCATTGCAGCACACCCGAGACTCAAATTCCCTACATGTATTAATTTAAGATGAAGAGGGCGGAGGTGCGTGGTGAGGGATGGGGAGAAAATATCTGCAGGAACAATGCTCCCACAGCGAGTCAGCTCCCCCGCTGACCCTGCGTACCCCCCCCCCAGTTCGCCAAGGTCCACCCAAGGAGCGAGGTAAAGGAAACACCTCTCCGACCGCCAGGCCATTGAGCCAAGACCAGAGAGGGACACGGCCCCGAGGGCCGCCAAAGCAGAACCAACAGCCCACACCCACCAGGGCCGCCACGACCCCTGCGAACCGCAGTCAGCCCGCCGTCCAAGAAGACACAAAATCCCACAAGGACGACACTACCAAGAGCGCCCGCCCAACCGCCGACAGAGCCAGGAAGCACTGAGAACAGGCCCCAACCAGGGCCCGCTCACCGGCCAAGCATAGTCCAAGACCATCATCAAGGACATCCACTTAGTCCCCACCCCAGAAGAAATACTACACCCACCCTTCATATTAATAACTTTCAGAACATATAACACATTAGACACCCAGGCTGGGTTTGCCCGCCCCCTCCCATTGGCCACCAGTCACGCCCCCAGACACCCAACCCCCCAGCACATGAACCCCCAACCCACCAGCGAGCCGAGGGCCCCCGGCCAGAGCCGGGCACCAGAGCGCCAGCCAGCCCATAACCCGGCGACCCGCCCGCCAGAGCCCAAGACCCCCGATCCCCACCAGGCCCAAGCCCGGGGACGACACGCCCCCAGAGTCCCAAGCCCCCGGCACCCGCCCCGAAACCACCCCAGCACAGCCGGGTCACCGACCGGCGACCCATGACCGCCGCCACCGACCACCCGTGGGCCCGCATGCCGCCCCTAGCAGACATCCCCCAGAACCCCCCGGTCCTCCCCAGGTCGAAGACAGGGTCCTCCCCGCCCAAGCAGCCCCAACCCCCCGGCGCCCCAAACCCCAACCCCCCCACCAGCCCCAATGCCCCACAAGGCCAGATCCCAGACCCCCCACCCTCACTACGTAACGGAGCCGATCAAAGAATGCCAAATAGATTGATCCGATGTGTCGGCAGATGCTGTTTCAAGACTAATATGATCTAACAGAAGATTTTTATACTGATTAATGCTAAGATTATTTTTATTTTTCCAATTTACGAGTATGGTTTTCTTTGCGATGCATAAGGCAGTGAAAAGCATATAGGATGTATTTTTTTCTAGTATAACATCTTCAAAGATACCCAATAAGCAAACAGATGGAGAGAGTGGGATATTAAATTTCAAACATTTAGACAAGTCTTCACATACCTGTACCCAGAACCTCTGAACGGGTGGACAGAACCAGAGTGCGTGAATATAATCATCAGGTATATTACTTATGCACTGTGAGCAGTTGTTAGATGGTGTAAAGCCCATCTTAAACATTCGCTGACCTGTATAATGTACTCTATAGAGAACCTTATATTGTATTAATTGTAAATTGGAGATTCTAGTCAATTTAAAAGTATTTGAACATACTTGAGACCAAATTTTTTGTTCAAAGTTGATTGATAAATCTGACTCCCATTTTTCAACAGGTAGTGCTATCGAGTCATCGATTCTAGACAATTTTTTGTATATTTTAGATAATAATTTGGGTGGTTGAAAATTAATAAACTCTAACACACATGTTGGTGTTTCCAACAATGTTTTATTAAGCTTAAATTTCTTTTTTACAATTGACTTAATTTGTTGGTATTGTAGGAAATATTTATTATCAATGTCATATTGTATTATTAATTTATTAAATGGAATAAAGTCTATACCCTCAAATATGTGTTCCAGACATTCAATACCTTTCATTCTCCAACCTGGGAAATTTAACATATTATTTTCTTGTTGAATGTCAGGATTGTTCCAGAGAGGTGTATGTCTACATGGGAGTAGTGAAGACTTTGTCATTTTCAGATACTCCCACCATGCTGTCAGAGATGAGCTAATATTGATGCTCTTAAAGCAGACATGTCTTTTTAAATCTGTACTGATAAATGGTAGATCTGAAATCCTAATATTATTACATAAAGTTTGTTCTATATCTATCCAAGTTTCATCTAGTGCATTCGGTTTTAACCACTTTGATATATATTGTAACCTGTTGGCTAAATAGTAGTAATAAAAGTTTGGAAGTTCTAATCCTCCGGTATCTTTAGATTTCTGTAATGTTTTTAAACTAATACGTGGAGTTTTATTTTTCCAAAGGAATTTAGATATAGAAGAGTCCAGGGACTTAAACCATTCAGTTGAAGGTTTATTTGGAATCATTGAGAATAAATAATTTATTCTCGGCAGCACCATCATTTTTACTGAGGCAACTCTTCCCATAAGTGATATGGGTAGAGATCTCCATCTAGTAAGATCGTCTTCAATTTTCTTTAATAGTGGGATATGATTTAATTTTATTAAATCCTCCAATTTAGCACTAGCACTACCACATGTGAGCCATTTGGATATTCTAACTATAGTTCCCATGGGAGTTAGTCAAATGGCTCATTGAATTAGCATTTTTGCAGCCATTGGTATGTATATGAGGCCATTCTGTTGGTGTGGATGAGGCCTTGGGGGCATATTTATACATCAGAGTCAGAGAGTCAGAGAGTCTTTATCGTCATTTGCACCACATGTAGTACATGTGATGAAAACGAGAGTATGTACACAGGATCGTGTATATAAATATATAAATATATATATATAGTATATATATAGTGTATATATATATAAATATATATATATATATATATATATATATATATATATATATATATATATATATATATATATATATATATATATATATATACAGTATATGTATATATATATATATATATGTATATATATATATATATATAATATATATATTATGGGCGGCCGTGGTGTAGTGGTAATGGCAGTCGTCCCCCGATCGGAAGGCTGGAGGTTCGAATCCCGGTTACTCACACCATGTGTCGTTGTGTCCCTGGGCAAGACACTTAACCCCGAGTTGCTCCCGGTAGGACTGGAAGGCGCCTTGCATGGCAGTCGCCGCTACCGGTGTATGAATGTGTGTATGAATGGGTGGATGGTTGGTATTGTAAAGCGCTTTGGGGTCCCTCACAGGGGGCTGGAAAGCGCTATATAAATAAGCTCCATTTACCATATATATGTATATATATATATATATATGTATATATATATATAGTCAGAGTCAGAGAGTCTTTATTGTCATTTGCACCGCATGTGGTACATGTGATGAAAACGAGATTATGTACACAAGGTCCCAGTTACATCCAACAACAAATGAAAGAGAAAAACAGTAA
>JBBPBX010062673.1:2859-20755 GCA_038048925.1 Garcialebias charrua
GGGAGTGGTGGCGCAGAGGTTAAGAAGGTGCGCTTGTGATCGGAAGGTCGCCGGTTCAAGCCCCGGTACCGACAACATCAAAGATGTGGGTGGGGTACGTGAAATGGTCACACTTGTCTCCACCCTCATCTGCCCCACTCTGGGCCCTTGAGCAAGGCCCTTAACCCACACCATCTGCTCCCCCGGGAACCCTAGATATCAGCTCTCTGCTCCACACAGAGGGCTGTGGTTGCTCGGTGGTCTGTGGTTGCGTCAGGAAGGGCATCCGGCGTAAAAACTGCCAAATCTTCGTGCGACCAGTTCGCTGTGGCGACCCCTAACGCAGGGAAAAAAGCCGAAAGAAGAAAAAAAAAAATATATATATATATATATATATATATATATATATATATATATATATATTATATATATATATATATATATATATATAATGCCATGTAAAAAGAGAGACATGAAACAACCAAAGTACAGGCATCGTAAATACAGGTGAAGTTTTATTACCCAAAAACAAAAATGACAGTTTGGGCATGATAACACGGGATAACACAGAATGGACAAGATCATGAACCAACCAAAAACAAACAAGAAACCAACAAGGAACAAAGCCAGTCAGGAACTTAAATTACATATATAACAGGTCAGTAGGATAACTAATGTTGAGAGAACACATGTGAGAAACACCTATGGGAGGGGCCAAAGGGGTCGGGTGCAATGTGGGATGGGTGGTGGCCGAGGGCGGGGACCCTGGCGGTCTGATCCTCGGCTACAGAAGCTGGCCATTGGGACATGGAATGTCACCTCTCTGGTGGGGAAGGAGCCTGAGCTAGTGTGTGAGGTTGAGAGGTTCCGGCTAGAAATAGTCGGACTCACCTCAACGCATGGCTCTGGCTCTGGAACCAGTTTCCTTGAGAGGGGTTGGACACTCTTCCACTCTGGAGTTGCCCCTGGTGAGAGGCGCCGAGCAGGAGTGGGCATACTTGTTGCCCCCCATCTTGGTGCCTGTACGTTGGGGTTCACCCCGGTGAACGAGAGGGTAGCCTCCCTTCGCCTACGTGTGGGGGGACGGGCTCTGACTGTTGTTTGTGCCTATGCGCCAAACGGCAGCGCAGATTACCCACCCTTTTTGGAGTCCTTGGAGGGGGTATTGGAGAGTGCACCTCCTGGGGACTCCCTTGTTCTACTGGGGGACTTCAACGCTCACGTGGGCAATGACAGTGAGACCTGGAGGGGTGTGGTTGGGAGGAACGGCCCCCCTGATCTGAACCCGAGTGGTGTTCTGTTATTGGACTTCTGTGCTCGTCATGGATTGTCCATAACGAACACCATGTTCAGGCATAAGGGTGTACATATGTGCTCTTGGCACCAGGACACCCTAGGTCGCAGTTCGATGATCGACTTTGTTGTCGTCTCATCTGATCTGCGGCCGCATGTCCTGGACACTCGGGTGAAGAGAGGGGCGGAGCTGTCCACTGACCACTACCTGGTGGTGAGTTGGCTCCGATGGTGGGGGAAGATGCCGGTCAGACCTGGCAGACCCAAACGTATTGTGAGGGTCTGCTGGGAACGTCTGGCAGAGTCTCCCGTAAGACGGAGCTTTAACTCCCACCTCCGGGAGAGCTTTGAACACGTTCCGAGGGAGGCGGGGACATTGAGTCCGAGTGGGCCATGTTCCGCGCCTCTATTGTCGAGGCAGCTTATCAGAGTTGTGGCCGCAAGGTTGGTGGTGCCTGTCATGGCAACCCTCGAACCCGATGGTGGACACCGGTGGTGAGGGATGCTGTCATGCTGAAGAAGGAGTCATATTGGGTCTTTTTGTTATATGGGACCCCGGAAGCAACAGATAGGTACCGACAGTCCAAGCGGCATGCGGCTCGGGTGGTTGCTAAGGCAAAAACTTGGGCGTGGGTGGAGTTCGGAGAGGCCATGGAGAATGACTTCCGTACGACATCGAGGCGATTCTGGTCCACCATCCGGCGTCTCGGGGGGGAACGTGCAGTACGCAACCAAGACCATTTATGGTGGGGATGGCGTGCTATTGACCTCAACTCGGGATGTTGTGAGTCGGTGGGCGGAATACTTCGAAGACCTCCTCAATCCTACTATCACGTCTTCCACTGAGGAAGCGGAGTCTGGGGACTTTGGGTCGGGCTCTCCAATCTCTGGTGCTGAGGTCACCGAGATGGTTAAAAAGCTCCGCGGTGGTAGGGCTCCGGGGGTTGAATGTGATTCACCCTGAGTTCCTTAGGGCTCTGGATGTTGTGGGGTTGTGTTGGCTTACGCGACTCTGCAATATCGCGTGGACATCGGGGGTAGTTCCCTTGGATTGGCAGACTGGGGTGGTGGTTCCCCTATTCAAAAAGGGGGACCGTAGGGTGTGTTCCAACTATAGGGGGATCACACTCTTAAGCCTCCCTGGTAAGGTCTATTCAGGGGTTCTGGAGAGGAGGGTCCGTCGGATAGTCGAACCTCGGATTCAGGAGGAGCAATGTGGTTTTCGTGCTGGTCGTGGAACACTGGACCAGCTCTACACCCTCAGCAGGGTCCTGGAGGGTGCGTGGGAGTTTGCCCAACCAGTTTACATGTGCTTTGTGGACTTGGAAAAGGCATTCGACCGCGTCCCTCGGGGGGTTCTGTGGGGGGTACTCCGGGAGTATGGGGTACCAGGCCCATTGATATGGGCTGTTAGGTCCCTGTACGACCGGTGTCAGAGCTTGGTCCGCATTGCCGGCAGTAAGTCAGGCTCGTTTCCAGTGAGAGTTGGACTCCGCCAAGGTTGCCCTTTGTCACCGATTCTGTTCATAACTTTTATGGACAGAATTTCTAGGCGCAACCAAGGTGTTGAGAGGATCCGTTTTGGTGGCCTTAGAATCGCTTCTCTGTTTTTTGCAGATGATGTGGTCCTATTGGCTTCATCAGATCGTGATCTACAGCTTTCGCTGGAGCGGTTTGCAGCCGAGTGTGATACGGCCGGGATGAGGATCAGTTCCTCCAAATCCGAGGCCATGGTCTTGAGCCGGAAAAGGGTAGCATGCCCTCTCCGGGTCGGGGAGGAGGTCCTGCCCCAAGTGGAGGAGTTTAAGTATCTTGGGGTCTTGTTCACGAATGAGGTGAGATCGATAGGTGGATAGGTGCAACGTCCGCAGTGAAACGGGCGCTGTACCGGTCTGTCGTGGTGAAGAGAGAGCTGAGTTGAAAGGCAAAGCTCTCAATCTACCGATCGATCTACCATTCCCACCCTCATCTATGGTCATGAGCTTTGGGTTGTGACCGAAAGAACGAAATCTCGGATACAAGCGGCTGAAATGAGTTTTCACCGTAGGGTGTCTGGACTCTCCCTTAGAGATAGGGTGAGAAGCTCAGTCATCTGGGAGGGACTCGGAGTAGAGCCGATGCTTCTCCACATCGAGAGAAGCCAGTTGAGGTGGCTCGGGCATCTGGTTAGGATGCCTTCTGGATGCCTCCCTGGTGAGGTGTTCCGGGCATGTCCCACCAGGAGGAGACCATGGGGAAGACCCAGGACACGCTGGAGGGACTATGTTTCTCGGCTGGCCTGGGAACGCCTTGGGATTTCCCCAGAGGAGATGCTTCAAGTGGCTGGGGAGAGGGAAGTCTGGGCCTCCCTACTTAGGTTGCTACCCCCGCTACCCGACCCCGGATAAGCGGACGAAAATGGATGAATGGATGGATGTGAGAAACTCTTGATTGCTGTATGGTCTGCTTGGTTTCAATACTAAAGTTCAGTTTTTTTGCTCCTGGTATCTTATCTTTTAAGTACTGAAACCAAACAGACCTTATAGCAATCAAGAGTAAATACCCCCAAAAAATAGCACTTGAATAAAACATGGCAAACTGATAAATGGATGAAGAAAAGAACAAACTGGATATAACTAAAAAGACTAATATAGAAAACCAAAACTTAGAACTTGACAGGGGGAAATTATAAGGCTAGAGAAGAAACATGGTAAGATGAGTAAATTAGTAAAGAAAACTAAAGACTTAACCAGAATGAGACCAAAAGGGAATAAGCTACAAAAATGTAAAAGGTGAAATACTAAAACTAGACTGGAGCATGTCACTGTTATGACCCCAAAAGAGCGTACCATATTAACAGACACGAGACAAAAAATGAGGATTTAAAAAGAGATTTTAATTTAGGCTCTCCAGTGGCACGGTTCTGGTTGCATCGCCTCCATCTGCTCTGAGAAGAGGGAAAAAAAGGGAGAAAAAAAGGAGAGCCCAAGCCCCCAGCTTCCTCGTGTCCACAGGATCCCAAAGTAATGAAATAAAAATCAGACCTGGTGAACCGACCCAACAAAGTATAAAGGTACCCCAGTGGACCAGCTCCTATAGAGCCGTCAAAGACACTGAGGGTACCAGGCTAATTTCAAAAAGCCCCCTCCCCCCCAACCTAACGTAAACAAAAAAGGCAAAAATAGGACAATCGGTCTCACAAGGTCGAATCCAGCTTTGTAAGGACTGGCTCCATCTGTTGGTCGGTCTCTCCTTACATCCTGTGTCTGTCAGCTCTATGTCTCAGGTGTTTGTGTTTGTCGTTAATTAAGACGTATATATTAGTCAGCGTTCATGTGTGTCTCATTGTCGGGTCATTGTCCCTGTTCCCTGGTGTGTCGTACCCCAGCTCCTTGGTCTCGTGAGTACATCTCGTCTACATGTTTAGTGTTAGTATTCCAGCCACAGTTAGAGCATCCGTATTGTTTTGTGCTGCCACGTCAGTGTTTGTTTTCATCTTATTAAAGTGTTTTGATTTAACTCGTGACTCTGTAAGTCTGCCTGTCTGCACCACGGGACTCATCCCTCACTCCACACCAAACCGTGACAGAAATGACACGAACATTCTGAGTTCCGCGGACGGGTAATTCGGACTTACCGTACTCGGAGGCAGAAGGTGTCTGCGTCAGCTCAGGGGGAAGCTGCAGTCATCCGAGTTGGTGGGTTTCGAACCGAACCCGCTTGGAGCAACCATAGAAACAGAAACATAGAAAACAGCATTCGTCTCCAATGCTGGTCGCGGTGCGAGCGAGAAGGAAGCGTCGGGACAGCCGCTCCGACCAGTTCACGTCCTTCACTCCTGCACAAGCCATCTCGCTGTGGTATGTGTCCGACGACGATTCGGATTTGGCTCCGGAGGGACTCTTGCCGTTTCCAGCTCCAGAGACATGCATTTCCGGGTTTCGGCCCGCTCTCCCTCTTAATTCTCCCATGTTGTCAGAAAAGTTGGGGGGTATTTCAAAGGGGGAGGGGTACCCGCGCCCTTGCTCCGTGACGTCTCAGGGGAGACATGCTTTGAATGGGGGGGGGGGGGTCACCCCCCCCCAACACGTCTGTTGGAGACCCGGCGACTCCTGCACGTCACACAGCCGAGAGGAAGCGTCCTCACAAGACTCCTTCACAAAAGGAGGAACAGTGATGGCATAGTTACATTGAAAAATAACTTAGTTAAGTTACTGATTAGTCTTTGGGAAAAGTAACTTAGTTAAGTTACTGATTACTTGATTTGCTGACAACAGCCCTCTGTCATAAATCGCAATGCATAAAAAATGTAAATGTATTAATAAAATAATTACTAATGAAAATATTCAAAAACAAAATGGTCTTTCTTGACTTCATTAAACATAAATACTTGTTTTTATAAAACATAAAATAGTCTGAGTTCATTAAACATAAATACTTTTTATAAAAAATAAGGAAATATTTCTTGATTTCAATATCATAAATGAAGGTTGAATGAATAAAGGAATACTTGCTTTATATAAAAAATAGTGTCTTTCTTGACCACTAAACAACTAATATTTTTTACAAAAAAGTCTTTCTGTAAACACGTTTTAAAATAAATAATATAATAAAGACAGTCTTTCAACATCAAAATCAGTGTTTTATTTTTATTTTATGAAATTGTGTACACATGGGTCTTAGCATCCAAACAAACATATAAATTGTAAAAGAAAAACTAATACGCTCTAAGATATGAATTAAGAAATACTCTGAAAAATATATTTCTGAATCAAAGCCCCAGTTCTCACATAGCACAGGGACCCAAACAGCTGTAACTGTACAAAAGAAATATCTCAAAATAAATGTTTTTTTCCTTCATAATAAAACCAAAAACACAGCTGTGCACTTAAAATTACAACAAAAAACATATCCATAAAGTAATAACAAAAATATATTTCTGAATCAAAGCCCCAGTTCTCACACACACAGCACAGGGACCTTTATTAACAAACAGCTGTAACTGTGCAAAAGAAATATCTCAAAATAAATGTTTTTTCCTTCATAATAAAACCAAAAACACATTTGTGCATTAAACATCTCGTTTGTAGCTGCCAGGGCCACACCCAGTCATTTACACATGAATTCATCATGTCAGCATCGTCAACGTCAATCACCCTTAAAGCTGCCATCAACAGCAGTTTTTACACAACAGGAGGTGGGGGGGGGTGGGTGCTGGAGTGGGTGAAGGGTTTGTATTCAGTGAGGGAGAGGAGGAGGGGCTGGATGCAGGCGCAGATTCATGAGTGAAACAGTGGAGTTGGGTCAGTAAACCAGTGGTTGTACCTCATTAACAAAAGCTGTTCAAACCTCCTATCCGAAAGTCTATTTCTTCTAGGTGTGAGCACGAGACCTCCCAGACTAAAAAGACGTTCCACAGGAGCACTTGAAGGTGTTGGAGTGTTATACTTCATGAAAATTTTCTTAATGTTTGAAAATTTATGCAGAATTTGAAGATCATATGCTGACCTCAGGTATTCCATGACTTCCTGTTCTGCAGAGTAGGTCTCGTCTGGCTGTGTCTCAAAAGTGAAAAAGTCCATCACACCTTGGCTAGCAGTTGTGACGGGACTCTGTGGTGCAGGTTCAGAAGCCGTTGTGACGGGACTCTGAGGTGCAGGTTCAGAAGCCGTTGTGACGGGACTCTGAGGTGCAGGTTCAGAAGCCGTTGTGACGGGACTCTGAGGTGCAGGTTCAGAAGCCGTTGTGACGGGACTCTGAGGTGCAGGTTCAGAAGCCGTTGTGACGGGACTCTGAGGTGCAGGTTCAGAAGCCGTTGTGACGGGACTCTGAGGTGCAGGTTCAGAAGCCGTTGTGCGGCACGCTGCTATCAGAAGCTCTTTTACTCTCTCCCTCCTATCTGCGTCTCTTAGCCATCGGAGTTTGAAATTAGGACAACTGACAGCTGCAAGTAGGGCATCTTTGTTGTCCAGCATACCGGCAAAACGAGTCTGGATAGCCTGAAAAATATAATTGATATGTTTTGATACATGGCCTACTAATATGCAATTGAATTACAGTACAGTACTTGCAAACCATGCCTAATGTGGGATCAATATCATGACTTTTTTTTAAGAGTGTGTCTCAGTTTAATTTTTGTTAATAAATGATAAAGCAGCTTATTTTAGGATGTACCGCTTACAGCTTTATTCAGCTTACTTCAATGTTTTAGTACTTTTACTGACTTATTTCTGCTAATTTCAGATCTGTATGCTCCTTTCTGCAAATTTTTGGAAGAATCGGATATTTCTGCTATTTCAGCTACTATTTAGCTATTTTATGATAATTTCAGCTTTTTCAGCTATTTCCACATTTTTTTTATCAATCCAACTTTTTTCAGCCTAATTCAGCAAAACCATGCTCACCCACTTCCTTCTGGTAATTTAAGATTATTTATGTTTGTTTTAGATTTGTTCTGCTGTTTTTGACCAATTTCAGCTGTTTTCAGATAATTTCAACTTTATTTTGCTTATTTCTGCTTATTTCAGACTTTTTGCAATTTCAGATTGTTTCAGATATTTCATATTATGCTGCTTTGTGATTATTTCTGCTAGTGTCAGCTTCTTCTGTTATTTTAGCTACTATTAAGCTGTTTTATGCTAATTTAGGCTTGTTTCAACACAATCCACATTATTTGCACTCATTTCAACTTTTTCCAGCCTAATTCTGCAAAACTATAATCTCTCTACAAATTTCTAAGACATTTAAGCTTCTTTCTGCTATTTTAGATAATATTCAGCTGTTTTTTGCTAATTCTTGAACAAATGGCATTCACACATGCATTTTCGCAGGAAATGCAATTTCTCTATTTAGTCTTACATTCTGCTCATTAGACATTAGAATTATAATTCTGAAACATATCAAGTATGCCTTCTTTGAACTAGAGCAGGGGTCTGCAACCTTTACGATCAAAAGACCCAGTTCACTGCAACACAGGTGGAGCTGCCATTAGCATGGTTTGGAATGTTTGCTACTCAATCACAAACAATGGAATCAAGTCCCAAAGGTATTTTCTGAGTAGCAGCAACAGCTTTCTCATTAACACCCATCACCCACCGTTTAGCATTTACAAGAAGAAACTCTCCAAGGATTCAAATTAATCAAACTGTCATTTGACAGTCTCTGGTAGAAGTAGTACTCATTTGAAAATGCTGGTAGCCCCAGTGTTAAGATTTTTATTATTGTTAATATAGTTTATTTATTGTACAGTGTTGTTTATTTAGAATATTATCCAAATGGGTCACTTTTATTTATTACTATATTATACAATACAGTACAAATGTATTTTTGGCATATTTTCAAAATAAACATTTTGTAAGTCTTTATTTTGTCTTTTTTTTTTTGTACAGAAAATAAACCGAACCGAGCCCTCCTTTGAACCAAACCGAAATGTAATTTTAGCGTACAGTTACACCTCTAGTTCTAGGATTCTTATTGTATTTGTTTTCTTTTTTTTTGTGATGATGAATATACTGTAGTGTACAATGTACAAAAATAGTGTGATGTAAGGAATTTTAGCTAGCTTACAGATGGAACATACCTGCACAATAGCATCTGGAAGGC
Organism: Garcialebias charrua; assembly: GCA_038048925.1. Taxonomy (NCBI): domain Eukaryota; kingdom Metazoa; phylum Chordata; class Actinopteri; order Cyprinodontiformes; family Rivulidae; genus Garcialebias; species Garcialebias charrua. The sequence goes on from JBBPBX010062673.1 coordinate 11,713, forward strand.
CTGCAGTCATCCTGGAGAGAGAATCTTTCACAGCCAGGGTCTTCTGCATCAGGACTTCTAGTGTGGGCAGTAACGTCCCATAAGGGCAGTCACCTGTTGTTTGAAAAAAGAGGCAGATATAATAAGATTTTTTCTTCTTTCTGCTACCTTTCATTTTTTTATATTTTGTATGTTATCATTTATGGGATTGTTTTGTATTGTTTTTTTGTAAACAAAATGAACAAATTTAATAAACATAAACAAACCTTGTAGGATGTCCAGAGCTGCAGTCAGGGGCTTCATGACGGTGCAGTACTCATGCAGGAACTGGTACTCTCGGTCTATGAAGCACTTAATTCCCAGCTTGCTGCATAGAGTATTCAGCTCATGCATGGGGATTTCTGCAATTCTTGTTACAGCGTAAAAAAATGAATTCCACCTTGTGGATGTTGGGACCAGGAGCTTTCTTTTGCTGACTTCCTCCACTGCTTCTGATGCGAGGGTAGATCTGCTTGATTTGGTCCATAGCGCTGTGCATTTTGCTGTGCTACTCCTATAAACAGCCTTGCTCTCTGCATGTGAAGTTAAATATTTCTCAACATCACTTGTGGAAATGAGGTTGATGGTGTGGGAGGCACACCTATGGTGTGGGGGTAGAGATAGTTGGCCATCACCTTCATTCCCAGCTGAGAGGATTTCTGACAGATCCAAAAAACTGACACCATCATCTGTGCAGGTGGATTCTTCCTCCTCCATCTCATCATCAGACTCCCTGACAGGCTGAAAAACTTTAAACGCCTTCACAAAGTTGGATCCATTATCAGTCACTGTTGCAACTACTTTGTTGCCTAATCCATATGAAGCGTGAATGTTTTCAATTTCTGCACCAATAACATCATATGTGTGTCTACCGCGAATTCTTCTACATGCCAGTGCAGCTTTGTTGCGCTCCAATGTGGATCTATGGATCCAGTGGAGCGTTACTCCCATGTAGCTTCTGTTACCGGCATTAGCAGTCCAAATATCAGCGGTAGTTGACACAAAGTCCACATCATTCAGCGCAGCCTTCAGCTTTCTCTCCATCGCTGCGTACTCCTGCTCCAGATACGCAGAGAACGCTCCTCTGTGAGGCAGCTCAGCATTTACAGCGGTGGGGATTCGGTTTATTATTGCACGAAATGAAGGCGCATCAACCGTGTTGAAGGGCAACATTTCTTCTACTACATATCGTCCAACCAACTTTTTTAATTCATTGCCACTTACTCGTTTTGCACCGAAGTCTAGCTTCAGTTGTTTTGGTGGCGGGGGACCTCCTGTCGACGGAGCAGCTCTCTTTGATCCAGCTGGAGAGGCTTGCTCCTCCATCAGTTTCACAGTCCCGTGCTGCGACTCCAAATGTTTCTTTAGGTTTGAAGTTGTGTTTTTGAAGCAAGAAAGCACTTTCTCGCCAGCACAGAGCGTACAACGCACCGTTATGTTGCAGTTGTCATCCTTTGCTGAAAGAAACTCAAAATAGTGCCGGTATTTCCAGCTGGAAAAAGCGTATCTTACTCCTGAGCCTGGCTCCATAACTGAACTGCAGTAAAATCTCCTCCTCTCTCAGCTCCGAGTGAGCGCACCCTCCTCAGCTCAGTCCAGTCTGTTTATATGTTCCTGACTGTCACGCACGCTGCGGTGTCAGGTTTCAGTCAGCTGTGACCGAATTTCCGCATCTTTTTTTAATCACTCCCCGGCCGAGAGAGACGCATTGAGGAAATAAAATTAAATTACAGTACTACAGAAAATGACAAATAACTAAGTAACGCACAATAATTTTGAGAAAGTAACTTTAATCTGATTACTGCAGTTTGAAAAGCAACGCGTTAGATTACTAGTTACTGAAAAAAGTGGTCCGACCAGAGTAACGCGTTACTGACATCACTGAGGAGGAACTACCTAAACACACATCGACCACAGGGGTGGCTACACCTGCAGGACTCATGCAGGAAGAGCCTGCAGGACACGTAGGAGAGTGTTAGAGTTCTCGCGTTGCTGAAGGATGAACAGATCCCACCTCGACCACAGGGGTCGCTGTGGGACAGAGATCTGAGGAGGCCACTCACATTCTACAGCAGATAAAAAGACTGTTTTACGTTGCTGTCAATAACCCGGACCTTCATTATAAATATGTCGTACTCCATTATTCAATACATTATTATTAACAGTCCTTGTTCTGTACTTGACTCAGGTCTCATCCAGATCTTGACTTTGGCTAGAACACTGCAGGATGAGGCTAAAGCTCTGACAGAGGGTGCTGTCCTACCTGTGGCACTAGAGGGTGCTGTCCTGCCTGTGGCACCAGAGGGTGCTGTCTTGCCTGTGGCACCAGAGGGGGCTGTCTTGCCTGTGGCACCAGAGGGTGCTACGTCCACAGAGAATGCTGTGTCTTCTGCACCACCAACAGAGAGTGTTGCATCCACAACGCCTACAGAGGGTGCTGCGTCAATATCGCCTACAAGGGATCCTGCTTCCGCATCGTCCACAAAGGACGCTGCGTCTCCAGCATCGTCTACACAGGGTCCTGCCTCTGCATCGTCCACAGAGGACATTGCTTCACTAGCATCGCCTACAGAGGGTCCTACCTCTGTATCGTCCACAGAGGACGTTGCGTCACCAACATCGCCTACAGAGGGTCCTGCCTCTGCATTGTCCACAGAGGATGCTGTATCACCAGCATCGCCTACGGAGGGTCCACTCACCGTCGACGCCTCTACGTCAATGGAGGGTCCCCTCACCACTGACACCTCTCCGTCGATGAAGGGTCCACTCACCACAGAGGCCTCTACGTCCATGGAGGGTCCACTCACTGCTGATGCCTCCACATCGATGGAGGGTCCACTCACCGCTGACACCTCCACATCGATGAAGGGTCCACTCACCGCTGACGTCTCCACGTCGATTGAGGGTCCACTCACCGCTGACGCCTCCATGTCGATGGAGGGTCCTCTCACCGCTGATGTCTCCACGTCGATGGAAGGTCTTCTCATAACGTTTGAGGTCTGCACGACTCAAGTTTCCTGTCCAGAGGGGTCTCAGGAGGGATCCCCTCACGTTACCTGTTCTGGGTCAGCCCTGGAGTGTGCCACCCACATCTTCTGCTGCCCAGAGGTCTCGCAGCCAGAGGGTTCTACCCTACCTCCAGCTCCAGAGGACACCGACCTACATAAAACTTGTTCCTGTCTTGTTTCCATCTGAAAGGCCTGATGGACGACCTCTCAACTGCCTGCCTGACCGGCCCTGGCTTGATGGATGGTGTCCAGGCCTCCCGTCTGATCTGTTCTTGTCTGACCTATCTTTCCTTGATCCGGCTCCAGAGGACGTCTCCTCACCACTCGAAGAAGCAACTGACATCTCCTCACCGCTCGAAGAAGCAGCTTACGTCTCCTCATCGCTCGAAGAAGCAACTGACGTCCCCTCGCCGCTCGAAGAAGCAGCTGACGTCTCCTCGCCGCTCGAAGAAGCAACTGACGTCTCCTCGCCGCTCAAAGAAGTAGCTGACGTCTCCTCGCCGCTCGAAGAAGCAGCTGACGTCTCCTCGCCGTTCGAAGAAGCAGCTGATGTCTCCTCGCCGCTCAAATAAGCAACTGACGTCTCGACGCCCGAAGACGTCTCGTCTGATGTCTCGACGCCCGAAGACGTCTCGTCTGACGTCTCGACGCTCGAAGACGTCTCGTCTGACGTCTCGACGTCCGAAGACGTCTCGTCTGACGTCTCGTCTGACGTCTCATTGCTTAGCGCCGTTGCGCCGCATGATGGGGCTCCTGTCGAACGTGGCCCTGCCGACAGAGGTGGTCCCGCCGAAAACGCTTGTGCCCCTGCCGGCGTGGTTCCTGTTCTGGGAGGGCCCTGGAGGGCGCCTCCCTCGCTTCCTGTTCTGGGTGGGCCCTGGAAGGTGTCGCCCTCGTCTTCAACTGTCCTGAGGCCTTGTTACCAACGGAGGCTCCAGGTGGTGGACGGCCTTCCTGCCGCCAACCTGACCGGTCGCCCGCCTGATGTGACCTTCCTCGATGGACGGCCTCCGGGTCGTCCGCCTGATGTGTCTCTGCAGGATGGATGGCCTCCCGGTCGTCCATCGGACGGGATCCTGCGCGATGGACGGTCTCCCGGTCGCCCACCTGAGGGGTCCTTGCCCAAGGTCGACATCCTGGCCTCGATGTTTGGGCGCTCGTTAGTTTTCTAGGTTTAGCTTTTGTGTTTAGCATTTGTCCTAGGCCTAGTTCCAGTCGGTTTTTGGTTTGTTGTCCTTGTGTTTTGTCCCCTGTCCTTGTGTTTTCTCGTCCCTGCGGTTCCTCCTTCTACCCGCCCCGTTTTTAGGGGACTGTTCTTTGGGGACGCCGGGGGCGTCTTTGAGGGAGGAGGGTACTGTAAGGATTGGCTCCATCTGTTGGTCTGTCTCTCCTTACATCCTGTGTCTGTCAGCTCTGCGTCTCAGGTGTTTGTGTTTGTCGTTAATTAAGACGTATATATTAGTCAGCGTTCATGTGTGTCTCATTGTCGGGTCATTGTTCCTGTTCCCTGGTGTTTCGTACCCTAGCTCCTTGGTCTCGTGAGTACATCTCGTCTACATGTTTAGTGTTAGTTTTCCAGCCACAGATAGAGCATCCGTATTGTTTTGTACTGCCACGTCAGTGTTTGTTTTCATCTTCTTAAAGTGTTTTGATTTAACATGTGCCTCTGTAAGTCTGCCTGTCTGCACCACGGGACTCATCCCTCACTCCACACCAAACAATGATAAGCTTCCCCCTCCAAGGCCAGAGGGTCACACACGCCTCCGTCTCTAGCGCTTAGGTCGAGCGCGTCCCGCATTCAACAACATGTTTTCTTCTTCGTTTTCCTCATCTCTCACTGCTTCTTCCTTGGCTACTCCCTCTCTCTGATTAGCACAACCCCAGCCTATTTATAGGTGGAGCAGCAACGCCTTCCAATAGCGTGAACCAATTAAATTAAGAGGAAGTTAAACAGCTACTCCAAAAATATTCCCCCTGAATTCTTATTAGTACAACCATCAGCAAACATGTCTTTAAAAAAGTACTAATGACGTGCCATAGCACGTAACACCCTCACCAAAAGACTTTGAATGGGATGATAAGATCAACCCATGCAAACAAAAAAAACATGAGAAGAAAAAATAAAAACAACCAACAACAAAAAATAACACGGACTAAGACCGCGAGAACGTATCCGCCACTACGTTGTCCTTTCCCCAAACATGTTGTATAGAGATGTTGAAATATTGGAGTCGGAGGGACCAGTTCATCAGGCAGCAGTTCTTATTGTGCATACGCTCCAAAAAGAAAAACAACGGGTTATGGTCCGTGAATACAACAACAAAATCGCTCGCACCACCCATATACACTTCAAAATGTTTAAGAACCATGATTAATGCTAAAGCCTCTTTTTCAATGGTAGAGTACCACTTCTGATAACTGTTAAGTTGTTTAGAAAAATAAGAGACAGGATGGTCTATGGTCCTGTCCTGGAGAAGGACAGCTCCTACGCCGTAGTCACAGGCATCCACTGCCACTTTAAATGGCACGTCAAAACGAGGGGCAGCCAACACAGGAGGCTAACTAGCAACAGTTTTGTATGCTCAAAAGCAGCTTGACACTGCTCCGTCCAACAAAAAACTACTTTAGGACTGAGCAGATCCGTTAACAGAGCAGCCACTGAGGAGAAGTTACTACAAAAAACATTGTAATACCCTACCATCTCCAGATAGCGGCAGAGCTCCGTACAATTGGACGGGACAGAAACAACCAAAATAGCCTCTATTTTAGCCTCCACAGGCCGAACCTGACCTACCCCCACTCTCTTTCCTAAATAGGTAACAGTCGCTTGGCTGAATTGACATTTAGCCAGATTCACTGTCAGGTTAGTGTGGTGTTAGAGGAAGGTGCATAATTATACAGGTAGTCCCCGACTTACGAGAGCTCTTACTTACAAGGTCCCGGACTTACTTTTATAAATGAATACATGAACAGTACTGTACAGTCACCAAGCACTTAGCCTATCCTAACACAGTTTTTAAAGATGAAGGAGTGAGTTGAATTGTCTCCCTTTCACATAAAGGGAGCTAGCTCCCTTTATGGGAATGGAGCCTGCAGGGAGGAGGGAGACAATTCAACTGACTCCTTAACTGTGTTAGGATAGGCTAAGTGCTTGGTGACTGTACAGTACTGTACATTTATCTATTTATAAATAAAAAACAATAAAAAAATAAAAATACTGTATATACTGTATATTTTTAATAAATAGATAAATGTACAGTACTGTACAGTCACCAAGCACTTAGCCTATCCTAACACAGTTTTTAAAGATGAAGGAGTCAGTTGAATTGTCTCCCTCCTCCCTGCAGGCTCCATAGGGAGCTTGCTCCCTTTATGTGAAAGGGAGACAATTCAACTTATTCCTTCATCTTTAAAAACTGTGATAGGATAGGCTAAGTGCTTGGTGACTGTCCAGTACTGTACATGTATTCATTTATTTTAAAAAAAAAGTAATTTTTTTTAATTTTATTTTATTTTTTTTACTATCAGAGTCAGAGAGAGTCAGAGTCAGAGAGTCTTTACTGTCATTTGCACCGCATGTGGTACATGTGATAAAAACAAGATTATGTACACGGGGTCCCAGTTACATCCAACAACAAATGCGTTAGAAAAACAGTAATAACATCTAGATATAACTAAGAGAAAAATCAACTAGTAATACACTAAGCCCTAATATAGTGGAAAAACATCATTATAAACAGCAGCACGAACATGAGTCTGTATGAGCAGATGGTCACAGATGAACACAGCAACAAGAAAACAGATCAGCATCAGCATGATGTGATATTTTGCAGTGTTTATTCTTATTATTTATTTATTCATGAGTCTAACAGCCTCAGGGTAGAAGCTGTTCCTCAGTCTAGTGGTTCTACATTTGATGCTCCTCAACCTCCGTCCTGAGGGGAGTGGGGCAAAGAGTGAGTGTGCTGGGTGAGTGAGGTCTTTCATGATACAGGTGGCTCTTTTCCTGCATCTGGAGGTGTAAATCAGAGTCAGAGTCAGAGAGAGTCAGAGTCAGAGTCAGAGAGTCTTTATTGTCATTTGCACCGCATGTGGTACATGTGATGAAAACGAGATTATGTACACGAGGTCCCAGTTACATCCAACAACAAATGAAAGAGAAAAACAGTAATAACATCTAGAACTAACTAAGAAAAACATCAACTAGTAATACACTAAGCCTAATATAGTGGGAATAAACAGCAGCACGAACATGAGTTTGTATGAGCAGATGGTCACAGATGAACACAGATGAACACAGCAACAAGAAAACAGATCAGCATCAGTATGATGTGATATTTTGCAGTGTTTATTTTTTATTTTATTTTTATTTATTCATGAGTCTAACAGCCTCAGGGTAGAAGCTGTTCCTCAGTCTAGTGGTTCTACACTTGATGCTCCTCAACCTCCGTCCTGAGGGGAGTGGGGCAAAGAGTGAGTGTGCTGGATGAGTGAGGTCTTTCATGATGCAGGTGGCTCTTTTCCTGCATCTGGAGGTGTAAATGTCTGTGATGGTGGGGAGACTGACTCCAACAGACTTCTGTGCAGCCTTCACCACTCTCTGTAGAGCTTTCCTCTCTTCAACTGTGCAGCCTCCATGCCACACGTTGATGCTGGAGCACAGGATGCTCTCCACTGCACACCTGTAGAAGGAGGTGAGGACTGGGCTGCTCAGACCAGCTCGTCTCAGCCGTCTGAGGAAGTAGAGTCTCTGATGACCTTTCTTGATCAGGCTGGTGGTGTTGTTGCTCCAGCTGAGGTTATCATTCAAGTGTACACCCAAGTATTTGTAGCTGGAGACCACCTCCACCGCAGATCCACCTATGTTCAGTGGGGCATGGGTGTGTTTGTTCCTTCTGAAGTCCACAATCATCTCCTTTGTCTTCTTCACATTCATGTGAAGATTATTCTCTTTGCACCAGCTCTCCAGGTGTTCCACCTCCTGTCTGTAGCTGGACTCATCATTGTTTGTGATGCATCCCACCACCGCTGTATCATCTGCAAACTTAACAATATGACAGCCTGGATGTGTGGCTGTACAATCATATGTGAGCAGAGTGAACAGAAGAGGGCTCAGCACACATCCTTGGGGAGAGCCAGTGCTGAGGATGTGTGCTGAGCCCTCTTCTGTTCACTCTGCTCACATATGATTGTACAGCCACACATCCAGGCTGTCATATTGTTAAGTTTGCAGATGATACAGCGATGATACTATGTGATCCTACTTATGAATTTTTGACATACGAGCGTCCCCTAGGGACGGAACTCGCTCGTAAGTTGGGGACTACCTGTATAAACAATTCTCAGGTGCGAAGGACTGGTTGGTGGTGGGCGTGGTATATAGGCAGCTGCCGCATTCAGTCAGACAGGTCGTCTTCATGCTCCTGCTGCGTAGCTGGTGGCTATGGGTGTTGGCCGTGCAAGGCAACCCATCGCTGAGTGTGGTACGGGCCAGTGTTGATTCCTTCATGGGGTAAAAAGCTACGGTGCCGCGCTTCTCCGCTCCCTCATGCTGCGAGGGTGTGTGTGTGTACGTGGTTGTGAAGACCGGCAGGTCTCCCCCACATCGGGACCACTGCTGTTCTGTTTCCGGAGACTGCTGCTTTATCTTCCGGGGTCTGCTCTGGTTCATTGGCGATTCCGTTTGGGGAAGCTCTGCACGAGTGGTTGAAACACGGACTGTGGTGTCGTCAGTTGTTCCCCTGGCAGTGATGCATAGAGTGTGACGTCAGTGCGGCCATCTGCTTATCACTGTGGTGTGACGCGAGTGCCACACCGGTGGTATGGTGAACTGTATACAGTATATTTGTTGTAAATCTGTATTTATTGAAGTAATTCAGTGTTTTTGGGGTTTAAAGGGTTTTTGGGTCCGCTTATTCAGTTGGTTTGAAATAAGTTTGTGGTAGTTTAGCATGCCGGTTTTAAATGAGTTACTCAAATAAACAGAGAATTTTAAGGATGTTTTTAAGAATGTCTCA
>JBBPBX010062674.1:0-20755 GCA_038048925.1 Garcialebias charrua
GCTTGAGGTGGTTTTTGGGTTTTTCGAATCAGAGCCGATGCGCAAAACGAGAGATGGAAACAGATTTGCCGACTCAGTTCTGCCGTAGCGAACATTCACGTCACGTGACTTCGTCTCCGGACAACATGTAACATCGCTAAAACTAGTTGGCATGACAGAATAAATACAACTTGCCCGATAGCAACACATTCCTGAAATATTCTCTCCATTTTGCCGAGATGTGTGGTCGGGTCCTGTTTTCAACCGCTACTTCCTGTTTACTGTAGACATGCGTAACGCTGACGTCTGACGTAATGACGCTGACGTCTGACGTAATGCCGCTTTGCGTGGCCTGGTGGATGCGCTTCAAGCCAGTTGATGGAAACACTTCTGATTCGCATTAATTTTTATTTACATTTTTGCGAAATTTCAAAAAATTCGCTCAAAATTCGAATTGAAAATAGATGGAAACATCTATTGTTACCAAACAGGTGGTTGTGGTTGTGAGTGGAGAAAGAGCAACATGAGAGGGAATATGTGTGTCCGTCTTCTATTCAGAACTCATCCCAGAGACACGAACGAACACTTCCGTACTCCGAGTCCCGCCCGAACATACACTGAGAAAAAAATATATATACCACCGAAGAACGAAAGACGTCATCCTCTTAAAGGCACAGTACCACTCCTTAACTCTAACAACATAAATGCAAACTAACCCCGCAAATAATAACAGTTGAATCAAAAACCACAATGTAATTTTACCGTTTGAATCCACCGTGTTGCCTTCCAAGCCAGGACAGAGTGAACGTCGTCTTCACCTCACAGTTCTATATCTCGCAGGAGTTGTAGGCGGGACTTCATAGGCAAAGTGGGCGGTTCGTTCGAACCCCCCGAACCCCCCCTGGCTACGCGCATGAAATATGATATGGTGATGGAGATGTACACTTATTGTTCAAAATTATTGATACAAAAAACGTTTTAAAATAATCATTTTGTCAAGTTAAAAAAAATAACATGTGGAGTTTTTTTTTTTTTTTTAACTAAAGGCCCTTAAAGAGTTAAAATCATTAAAAAGTCAAAATTGAGATAACTTGATATTTTAAGGAGACTGACTATGCGGGGATATTTAAAAGTTGTATAAGGTGAATGATTACCCCACTAATGAGCACTATCTGCCATAAAATTAAAGGATCTTACAGGATTTAATTAACTTTATTACTATTATTATTATATGTTTGAGACACCAAAGACCGGATTTACATGGTCCAGGGGACCGCTTCTAGCCCCCGGGCCGTACTTTGTCCAACTGAGTGCATACTTCCAAAGCAGCAGAGAAGCAATAGAGTGTACTTGAAAAAAAAAAGTATATACTGAGAGGTTGGAGCTCCATCCTCCATGTGTGCGCAGTAAAGTCCAGCCTCAGGAAGCGCGCAGCAGCACCTCCCGTTTCCACAGAGGAGCGCAGCCGCGCGCGCTGGAACATACATGGAGATGCTGCTCGCTGCTGCCTGGGAGAGCTGAAGCCACAGCCCCTGACAAGAAGTCTGCAAGCATTGCAGAAGACACGAACCATGACCTCTCTGTCACAGCTGCCAGCCGTCACCATGCGTTTGGATTAAGTTTCAGCGGGTTGGACGCAGTTTGAGGGACAACAGGAGACGAGGGTCGGCGACCGTGGATGATGATGTCCCACAATGAGCGCAGGTTGGTCATGAAGATAAAATGTGTCTGTCAAAGAGTTCAAACAGTAAACTTTCAATGCTGTTTAGAGTTTAGTGCAACACTTTGTTTGTAGAGAAAAATGGCTGGGAAAATGTACATTTTTCAAACTTATTAGCCCATTTTCTATGTAACAATCAAACTTGTGGTGCAATTAATAAAATAATAATAAAAGACTTTTGATTTTATGAAGTAAAAATGAAAAGGTAAAATTTGGTTAAAAATAAAGCTCTTTTGTTCTTGTTTTCTAACTGCTATATGATAAAGAGAAAAATTGAAGCAATTAATATCCAGCAAAACCCTAATTCTGTTGCTCTTTGTTAAAGCTAGGTTACGTGCTGCTGTTTATAATGATGTTTTTCCACTATATTAGGGCTTAGTGTATTACTAGTTGATGTTTTTCTTAGTTAATTCTAGATGTTATTACTGTTTTTCTCTTGCATTTGTTGTTGGATGTAACTGGGACCCCGTGTACATAATCTCGTTTTCATCACATGTACCACATGCAGTGCAAATGACAATAAAGACTCTCTGACTCTCTGACTCTGACTCTGAAATGTCAAGGATTTGATAACTAATCCATATCTGTAAAATTAGACATCATTTCTTGACTCGTGAGTGCCATTTTAAGTCATTTTCCATCCTGCCTCTCTGAGAAGTTTCAATCAATTCCTTCCTCTCAAACACATTTTTTAAATTTGAATTATTGGAAGCATTTTTTCCTGTTCTGAAGCTTTTCTCACGTCAGATTTCAGGTTGTTATGTTTTGATGGGTGACATTCTTAATCAGAACAGTGTAAAATCATATCCTGTAGCTCTGGCACAGTCAAGGTCTATCTCTTCCTTTGTTTCACCAAACATTTGTTTTAATTGAATTCTTGTTGCATAATTCACATCCTGTTATTTGCAGTTGGGTGCTTTGTCAGGCTGGGATTCTTGTTTCTCTTTTATTGTTCTTTGGAACACTCAAAGGGACGTTTTCCCCAGAAAAAAAAGTGCTTACGTGTAGTTGTGGGGTTATGTTCGTGAGAATCATGGAAGAATGAGGAGAAGGAAGTCCATTTGTGTTTCGAAAATGCATACTCCTAGAGAGGTTTATGGTGGAGCAATGTGGAGGGGGCTTCGCTGGTGAGGTCCTCCCCCATCCCGTGGACATCCAGAGTGGATTCTCCACAGACACTCCGCTGGACTGATTAATGAACCTAAAACGATTTAAATAAATAATTTTGTGACTGATTTAGCATATACCGGTAATTAAGTGGTTATTTTAGAGGGAAGTGATAAATGGGCATACAGTATCATTAAAATGAATGTGGAGAACTACACAGAAGAGAAAAAGAAAACAGAAATACAGAAAGAAAGAGGGAGCAAGACAACAGCGATAACCAGAGTGCACACAGGGTTTAATAGGATGTGCGTCAGGCAGGTACTAAATAACAGGAAGAGAAGGGTGTACACACTTTAACCGTGGGTGTGTTTTATGACAAGTCTAGACTTCTTAAACGGTGATATACAAACAAAACATATTTAAACCATAACAAAATCAGGCTTTTTATTTCATAAAATACAATGTTTTTTATTTTAATTTATTCATTGCTATAACTGTAACCAAAAAGTCCAATCTAGATGTATCATTTCCCTTACAGAAATGCCTCTTTTCTAAGTACAGTATGTGGTGGCTCTGTTGTTTTTTTCCTGGTGATAATAACCCCTGTAGCTTTCTGCTTGCCACTTACCACTGGACACAGCTGTAGTAGTAGAGAACCATGAGCCATAAATAATATTTGCCTTGCGTAATCTTACATAGTCAAAATATTATTTGCATGGCAACAATTTTTGATCCTTCTTTTGCTCTCCCTATACAGATTTTCCAAATCCGCTGCAAGTCCCTCAACCAACGGTCCGGAGTCATCTCACCATCAGAGTGCAGTCAAAACTGATGCCAAAATCCAGCCTCTTTGTCCATGGCACAAAACCTCTTGTAACCCCCAAACCTGGACCTCTGTCTCAGCCTGAGCCACAGGAAGAGTCCTGCCATCGACAGAGGCTGAGTAACGGAGAACTGCCCAACTCCGATGAGGAGAACGGTGATCTACTTGTAATGGCTGAAGAGAATCACAACAAAGAGGAGAAAAAAGAAGAGCAGTGTGAGGTTAGTGACAATGGCACCGGAGGGAATAACAAAGAGGACACAGTAAGGGGAGAACTGGTGGTGGGAGCAGAAAAAGAAGCGGCGATATTGGATAATGATGGCGATGTAGACAGTATTGGCTCTGAGGACACCATCAAAGCTGATGATTTGATTGACGTTACTGAGGATGAGGATGCTGAAAATGACTCCATCCTGCCTGAAGGTGGAAATCACACTGATGATGAGAAAACATCAGTACAGTTACAGGCTCCATCTGAACCAGAGTATGAAGCAGAGCAAGAGGAAGTGAAAGAATGCTGTGGCCCCGCAGAACATTCAGATGAACAAGACCCTGATCAAGCACACTCGTTTAGTTATGCAGAGGAGAACAATGATGGTTGCGTTGATGAAACAAACACAGAGCAAAGTGAAGACTGTTTTCAGTTTAGTTTACTCACAGAGACGGAGTTGGAAGCTGACAGGTTCTCTTTTGGATTCAGTGTGCTTCCGACTGTGGCTGAGGAGTATCCCTACGATGTGATTGGCCATACAGATGATGCTAGTGATACGTGTGAGTCATGTGGAACAGCTGAAACTGGAGATACTGAGGTCTGGCAACCAGAACGAGCCACCAAAGACCCCTCCGGTTGTTTTCGATTCACATCCAGCACAGAAGATGTGTTTGGACCTTATTCTGTCATTGAGGCTCTTCCAAAAGCTATGAACAGCACTGCAGATCCTGAGTGGAGCCCAGGTGAAGATGACGACGATCACACCTCAACCACAAACGAAGTTCATACCCAAGATGTCTCTTGCCAGGAACCTTTTTATGTCTCATCAGATGATGTGGACAAGCTTGAAGACAAGCAAGTAGACTCAGACCAGCATCACGATAAGGAGGGCACAGAAAAGTCTGATCAACTTAAAGACAGAGCAAAGGACAGTGAGTCTGCGGATGAGTATGCAGATATTGACATTTCAGTCTGCTCACAGGCAGACAACTTTGAGCAGTCTGAATATGTCTCATCAGAAGATTATGTTGAGATAGGTGACGAGGAAGAGGAGGAGGAGGAGGTAGAAAAGAAACATATCAAGGGGAAAAGTGCAAAAGAGAGGACAATTAAGCGAGAGGAAGCTTTCCGCAACCAGAGAAGAAGCTGCCAGCCTCGCCTCAGGTTGTGCACCATCACCATGCCAGCAGATCTAGACCTGGGTCGCACCCCGGAGCTCACCAACAGAGTGGTGTTTGCTCACACCACTGAGGCCTTTGAAGAAGACATTGAAGAACTGGACTGCCACATCGTGCCTTACTTTGAAGACACTGACTCGGACAGCAAAGAGCATGTATATGAGGAAGTGGGGTTTGACTCAGAGGGGGAGAACTTTGTGACCCTTGATCGTAAAACTATTGTCACACGATCACGGTCCTATTCTGGGAAGGTTTCAGGTTATGTCCCGGAAACTGTACCAGAGGAAACAGGTACAGAGTACCAAACTCATGACTACTGCACTGTACCAGTAGATAACAGTGGTGAACTTATAAGTCACTCACAGCAGCCAGGAATCAATAGTGTGACTCCATCTATGAAGTCCCGTCGCTTCTTGCTGAACTCTCGCTCTGCAGACAGTCCAGAATCTTTGACCACACTGTCAGAGAATGACCCATGTCTTATGAATGAGATCAGGATAAAAAGAAAGGATGACACTCTTTCCCTTCCATGTGTTATAACTTCCTCTGGAAGCTTTTCCCAGCGAAGCCATCAGTCATCAAGTGGTGTTTCTACACCAACTTCTATGGTTGACATACCCCCACCTTTTGACCTAGCATACATCACAAAGAGACCAGTCACCAAGAGTTCACCATCCCTCCTAATCCATCACGACCCCACTGAAATACCTAAAAAGAAGAAGTCCTCATTCAAGCGCTTTCTGGCACTTAAGTTTAAGAAGAAGATAGATTCAAAGGGTTTCAGTGATGGAAGTGTTCGCTCTTCACGGTCTTCCTCTGAGTCCAGCCATCATGGTGCAAGAGTTGTAGAACTTGATCATATAAGCACTGGCAGCTCTTCTCAGCTTCAGTCTCGCCTTATGAACCTCAAACAGCATCCATCTGACCTGACTTCCGCCTTTGTCCTTTACAAAGACCACTCCAGGAGGAAAGGGGACCCAAAATCTGATGGCAGGATTGTCTCCAGAGTGGAATCCTTTGAAGAACGCACTCGCCGCTCTGTCAGACCGTTGCCTTTGACCAAACCTCGCTCCATCTCCTTCCCCAGTGCAGACACCTCGGACTATGAAAACATCCCAGCCCTTAACTCAGACTATGAGAACATCCAGATACCAGGAAGGCCTGTCAGATCTCACACTGTTACAGAGTTTTTTGAGAATCCGACACGCACAACTGTAACCTGCAATGAGAATGATGGCTATGTGGATATGAATAGTTTCCCTGGGATTGACAGCAAACCTCAGACACTGGTGTCAAAAACAGACAATGAAAGGTAAGTTAAATGTAATATTACTTTGTGTCGAGGAAACACTGAATATTATCCATCATTCACTCTTTATTTAGAAGGTACTGTATACAGGTTATTCTCACTGAGTCACGAGGACTCATTTACAAGAGAGACCTGTTTGACCTTAGCTCCATCCTTTTCTCTAGTCTCTTATATGTAGTTGAGTAATAACTTGACTTTTGACCATTTAAGTGCCAGGTTTTTTTAGTTTGTATCCCAAGACACATGGTGTATTCTCACCACAGAGCTATATAGATGCCAAACCACTTACACAGGACATAAATCTGTATTTCACTCTGGAGGATAGGAATGTTTCAGAGCAAAGATATCTGAAGACTTCAGTGAAATACTAAATATTCCACTTGGATGGTGGCAAAAATGGTGAGAACATTTTTTTTGTCTGAAATTGTGAAATCACTTGTGAGCTAGTCGACTAGGTGTTAGGTGCGCACTTATCCACTCATGACTCCAATCTAGACCCTTGTAAGACTGCAGCTATTCTCTAACTGCATCTCAGGTGAGCAAAAATCACCTGGCTGAGCACCATCGGGTTCCTCTTATTGAAAAGTGTTGTGTGTGAGAAACGAGCAGCCTGTTGTGTCAGGCTTCGCTGACTTCGAGAAGATGGACAATGCTTGTGGGAGAGCTTAGTTCAGTTTTTTAGTTACTTGGATTCAAAGGTCACATCTGGTGCTGCTGTTTCAGGTAAAGGCAATGAGGTAGCTCATTGACTGCAGCTTGTACACATTACAAAAAGTCATTATGGATGCAATTAAAAGTGACAAAATGGGTGAGGGGCTTCTTTCACACATTGAAGTGAAGGAAGATAAAAGAAAAAGTGAGAACACCAGCGGTGGGGAAGTGTTAATAGAAGGAGGCTGATCAATAGAAAAAACAAGCGTTATAACGATGAAGTAGAACGGTGGGTCCTTTGTTGAATCAGGAGGAAGAAAGCAAGAGCAGTTCGAGTGTAATTGCTCTCCTGCACCTGACACAGATGTTTAGGAGGGCTTTTATTAAAGTAGCTCTCTCCTGAGTGCTTCTCCTTCACCGGACTCTCGAGGGTCTGCAGGATTTACTGCAGTGTGTGATGAAGTGAGGAGTTACAACGATGAGACGGTGCAAAATGATTCCAGCCTTGGCCACAGCCTCAGTGGTTGCCCAGCACAGTCTCTTCGTTTCAGTCTGAAAAATAGTAAATGTGTTTGTCAAACTCTGTCAGACAGTTGAAACGTAATCTCTTGAGATACGATTGGAACGAAACACTTTTTACATAACTTGTATTTGTTTTTGTAACTATATTTGTAAAAACAAACAAACACACTTTATATACAATTCTGCAAGGATGACATGCCTTACAATTTTTACTCCCTTCTCTTTGTCTCTTTTGTGCTAATAAGGCTCTCAACAATCTGTGTGCTTTAATGTCTCACTCATTATCATCTAAATCACGTGTGGGCATCTTGGGATCAGTTACGCTCCATCAGATTGGACAAATATATTACTGACATGCATGATCACTTCATGGCCCACAATTTATTACAGCCCAAGCAGTCTTTTGTGATTTTGTTGCTATGCGTGTGTTGATGCAATGATTAATTATCACACGCCACCAGGTGAAAGGACGATCATGTGTTTGACCATGCCTGCAAAATATCTCGTGAACCACTGGACACATTTTATTAAAAATCTCTAAAGTAATCAAAGAATGTGCAGTTATAAAGCTAATCAACCTGCAAAAAAATTAAAAGCTTTTAGTCATTTCTAAAGTTAGCTTAATATATAATGTGTTAGTAACTTAGACATCTCCATCTTGTGCTCTAAGAGTTAACGGATCACTCAAGACTTTTTCTTTTGTTATTACCTATAGGAGTCAACTTTGCTTATATGTTAGCAAAATATCTCATCAACCACTAGGCTTAATTTAACTCATCATTGGCAATCATAAAGGTATGTCATATGAGGTACATCTACAACTGATTAACTTTTTGAAGAAATGCAAATCAAGTTATTTGTTTTCCTTTTATAGATGGCCATCCTCTCACACCGATATGATTTTTATTTATTTATTTATTATTTTTATTTATTTATTTATTTTTATCTTTTTTAATAGAGAGAAAGGAAAGATAGAAAGTAAGACAACAAAACAACAATTATCCACAAAAAGAGCACAAGGCAAACACACCCAACCTCCGTCCGCAATCCTGCAAAGCACATGACAGAACACAGCAACGAAACATACATGCATAAAGACTAATAATATTCATGACCTTGCAGTAGATTTCCATAAATAAACATACCCATACCTACAAATATATATACAGTATACATACATATGCATTCATATCACATATCCATCTACATATCTGCATATGATATCTACATATACATCCCTGCATCCATTTGTGTGTGGTTGTGAGCATGCATAAGTGAATAAGGTTCCTCCAATAGAACATTTAGTAGCGACCGTGAAACATCAGAGATCCGTCCCCCCAAGGCCCGAGGCAGACGAAGGGGCGATCAAGTGATTTTAAAAAACAGAAATGGCTATAGCTCAGTCAGTTTCACAAATTCTGACATAATCTTTGGTTTAGGATTAGCTGAGAATAATTCACAACACATACTCAAAGCACTGGACATTGTGCAGCTCCCTGACTTACAACTTGGGCATCTCATCATTTTATGGTGTGACCAAAATGTTATAACTACCGTATTTTCCAGTGTATAGGTTGCACCTTTTTATGTTTTTTTCCAAGGCCTGCGACCTATACACCGGTGCGACCTATATATGGCTTGTTATCACTTTCGGCGAAACAAATGTTCAAATCCAGCTCATTTCACAATTACGTTCATTTATTAAGGAAAAGTTCAGCTCAGACACATATTTGCTATGATTTTTATCAAACAAATAATTGTTTTAAGTGGTAATCTTCCAGAGATGCTCACAAGTCATTTTTTGCAAGTCCAAGTCAAGTCTCAAGTCTCTGATCTCAAGTCCAAGTCAAGTCTCACGTCTCTGATCTCAAGTCCATAGTCAAGTCCAAGTCAAGTCTCAAGTCTCTGATCTCAAGTCCAAGTCAAGTCCAAGTCAAGTCCAAGTCAATCTCACGTCTCTGATCTCAAGTCATAGTCAAGTCCAAGTCAAGTCTCAAGTCTCTGATCTCAAGTCCAAGTCAAGTCCAAGTCAAGTCTCAAGTCTCTGATCTCAAGTCCAAGTCAAGTCTCAAGTCATTGATCTCAAGTCCAAGTCAAGTCCCTAATATTTGAGTGACACCGTGAATGAATGTATGCTATTCATTCGCAAACAATGGACATTAAATGTCTCTCCTTTTAAAAATATCCAGGTTAACATTAGATTAACACACTGACGCTAAGCTTGTTTGTAGCAGCTGCTAACAACCTTTTAGGCAGTGACTACACGTTACAGCTTATTTTTATCTGAATGTAGAGGCCAAAACATTACATTATGCTGGTGAAGATTCTCAGTCATCCAGGACATGATAAATCAAAAAGGCGTTCAATTCAGGATCAACTGGACTTTATTTGTAACAGAAAACGTTTCGACTTCTGTCCAGAAGTCTTTTTCAATTCTGAATCTTTTTCAATTTCAGAATTGAAAAAGACTTCTGGACAGAAGTCGAAACGTTTTCTGTTACAAATAAAGTCCAGTTGATCCTGAATTGAACGCCTTTTTGATAAAACATTACATTAAATGTCTCTCCTCAATTCAATTCAGCTCAGTTTATTTATACTGTATAGCTCCAAGTCACAAGTTGTCTCAGGGCACTGAACAGAAACAATCAAATATAAAAATAATAAGTTAACAGAAACTTTAATATAAAAATAATAAGTTAACAGAAACTTTAATATAAAAATAATGGTAACACTATTTATCTGAGGAGACTGCTTTGAGTTTAACTCCATGTTATAAAAAAGCTACAGTAGTTAGCCAGAGTTATTTCAGGATGACTACTTACTATGAATTTCTCACAGGGCAGATTAGAGCCAACATGGAGGACTCACCAACATATACAGTATTATTATTATTATACATATAATATTGTCCAGTGTCTGATGCTGCAGTCATGTTACTGAGCTCCCACTGATGGGCTAACCTGGTTCCACCACAGCAGCAGGATCCTCAGACAGAACAGCTGGTGGGATGTCCTGGTATCTGCAGCCCTCTCTCCATTTGTTTCTTCATGGACATGGAGCTGTGACATTATGTTGTGCCTCTTCCTCAGCAAAACGCTCCTCCAGTGGAGACTTTCTGGACAGACTGCAGGAAGTTCCTAAACAAACAACAGGTTTATCAGTATTATCAGTAAAAAGAGATTATTAAATCATTTTTAAGACTGAGAATGTGTACAATTATTAGCTCTGTTGTTATTGCCTAACTAACCTATTCAATAATTCTTCAAACTGTGACATTCACTCATAATGGAATGAAAGAGAACATAAACAGAAATTATATAATAATGAAAACTAGAGACATTAAAACATTTTAAAAGACACAGAGAACTTTAAATGAATTAAGAATGTTAATAAGTGTTGGATTTGAGTGCAATGTAAGTGCAATCCATGGTTGAATTGAATCCACATCTGAAAAGGGATGCAACCTTTTCACAACATATGCTGTAACTGTTTTGTGGCACTCGGTTACACTGACGTATTTACCTTGGACAGTCACTGGTGAACACTGTGAAGCCATTTCAGGTCGTTTGTCTAAGAAAAAAAAACGAGCTAACGTTAGCATCGTGTTTGTATTTGAGCTGACTTACCGCTTTAAGCGGAGTATAACTTGTTAGCTGCCTTAATGTTGGTATGAGACTAGTTTATAGTTTATTTATTTACCTGATGGAGCCGAAGAGGTAGCGATTAGCGAAAAGTTCGGCGGAGCGTTTTGCAGACGGACCACTCTGTACTTCCGGTCGGATACGAAGCGAAAATAATCCGGTGGAGCGCGTCAAAGACGGGACACTATTTTACTTCTCCACCCTCCTTTGCATGATAGAAAATTATTGCAAGTGCTGCACTGACCTGACTGGTCATTTTATTAATTAGTACGCTTTCGATCCCGGAGGCACACTTCCGGTGGATTCTTCTTCGTTGGTTTTCGGCGGTGGCTACTTCCGGTCGGCTAACTAAACTAGCATCGAACATTGGAATCGCAAATTAATATTTTGAACGATTTCGGGAAAACCGACAGTTAGTCCCGGTTCCGAACGATTCTCGATGCCCAACCCTATTCACGAGTCTCAAATGGCGAGTCCGAGTCGAGTTGGAAGTCTTTTGAATGCAAGTCCGAGTCGAGTCTGAAGTCTCTGTATTTGCGACTTAAGTGCGACTCGAGTCCGAGTCCCAAACTCGAGTCCCCATCTCTGTAATCTTCTTAAAAGCCTTGCTGTCCGCTCCTGTGGCAGACATTTGCAGCAGAGCTAAACGTAGGTGCGACCTATCTAGGGATTTTTCCAATCTATTTGTAATAATTGGACAATGCAACCTATACACCGGTGCGACCTATACACCAGAAAATACGGTACCTCCCTTCTTATGAAAAGACAATCTTAGTTTAAAACTCTTACATTAAAGGTAGCATTTCCTTTCATTCAAGTTTTAATGGATTTTCTTCCTTCTTTTTTGTGGCACGTTCACTTTGAATAATAAACTTTGTATTTATTTATTATTTTATCTTCACCACACTGCGTTTGATTCTGAGCGGCAATATTTTCATTCAACCTTTATTTATACAGGCTAGCCTCGTTGAGTCACGG
This sequence comes from Garcialebias charrua, assembly GCA_038048925.1. NCBI lineage: Eukaryota > Metazoa > Chordata > Actinopteri > Cyprinodontiformes > Rivulidae > Garcialebias > Garcialebias charrua. The sequence goes on from JBBPBX010062674.1 coordinate 12,120, forward strand.
GGACTCATTTACAAGAGGGACCTGTCTCACTCACACCAAACAACCATCCACTCTCACACTCACACCTAGGGTCAATTTAGAGTCACCAATCAGCCTAACAACCATTTTCAACCATTACCTTACGTATTTTAGAAAGATTAGTACACGGCATGCTATTGCATTCTACCTTCTGTAGTCTGTTTCCTGAAGCTGTAAAGTTTGCACATTTTTTCTTTTGAAACCTTTACCCTTCACACACAATGCTGGTTTGGTTCAGGCTCTTTATGTTCTCCTGATGCTATCACATTGTCTCGTTGTGTGCTGGAGATTTCACTCAGATCACAAGGATGCAAATAATCTACCGGTCCTTTCATTTTGCTTTCTCCACATTCCCCCTGGAGACGCAACTGTTACCAGGGTCTGTTTTTGGTGAACCGAGACACACCGGCCTGGTTTATGTTTTTATTTGAAGAGTGTGTTTATTTATGAGGGCATAGCATCCTCTGATATAGTCTCTGAGCGGTTGTTGTCTGCCTTTCTGAGAACGCAGTGCTCTGAATTCTTTTCAAATCCTGATACCATTGCAGTCCCAGGCCACCAAAATGAAGGTGACAGTGATTTATTAAGAACACATTCAACACAGCTGGGTTGGAGACCCACAGAGGATCAAGTTTTCTTTGTGGTAACGAAAATAACAAAATGGCTTCAAAGAACTGCACACAAAAGCTCAGTGCCTGCAGTCCCGCATACGTATTTTAAGGAGAACACTGCAACACTGCAGGTTTGCCTAGTTTCTAGTTATGTGATTAATGTGCATTCAGACTCCACTCATACATTCAGACTGAGCGTGGGGGGGGAAATGCGTTAATTAGCAATAGATAGTGTACAAAAGACAAAAAAGAAGAAAAAGCTTAGTGATTTATCTCCGTTTCACCCAAGATGTTTGTTTGTAGGTGTGTACAGTATACACATGTATGTGCAGGCAGACTCAGTTAGAGTCCCCTGCTGTTTTAGCAGAGGTGATGCTGCTGCTGAGAATGCTGCCTCAGCACACTGCCTCTGCCAAGCAGCCATGCAGCAACAAACGAGAGCAGGAAAACACTGTTTTGTAAAAGAAAGGTCAGGATTTCAGTTTTTGCTCATCTCAGAGGTCATTAGTGTCCACTATGTTAACTTTATTCTCTCAAGCATTAACCAAACAATATATTGTTGTCTCATGCTGGATGAGTATGCATCTCTCTGCATTACCCTCAGGCATCCTTTATGCTTTACACAGTTCTATATGAACCTCTTCAGAGTGAGGAAAAAGCCTTGTCATGGCCTTTAAAGCAGCACCTCCACCCACTGTTATGTTACCGTTAGTAGTGAGGAGGGAGCCATCTTAAGTACATTGTTGTGCTGGGTGGAGTGCTATGCATTGAGGCGGTGGACAGGGCGTGCTGCTGGCTCGCCGAGTCCCGGTACCCGCCACTGAGGTCATGAACAGGTCATCCCAAGGGAGGAAGTTTCCAGCCCAGGAGCTTCCCACCAGCCTGTTTACAGGAAATGCAGAACACCAGGGTGGAGAGGTGCGGTGGTGGGAGGTGTGGGAGGTGGAGAAACGAGATGACAGGTAGGATGAAGTGGGAGGAAGGGGCTCACTGTGGTGGGGGGAAGTTTTGGACTTTCCCTTGAACAACAAAACGAGGCGTGGTCCCGTCAGGAATGTCAAGTCTGCTGTTGTTGTTGCCAAGAATATCGTTAAAAATCAACTTGCAGATTAGAAATCTGTGTTCAAAATCCAGAAAAGCAGCGGCGATCCAAGCATTTGTTGAAAGGACGCATTTAATTTGCCTCCTTGCACGTCAAAGTTTTAAACCAAAATGTATGTGCATTCTGTTATCATGGTAAATGGAGATTATTTATATAGCGCTTTCCAGCCCCCTATGAGGGGCCCCAAAGCGCTTTACAATACCAACCATCCACCCATTCATACACACATTCATACACCGGTAGCGGCAGACTGCCATGCAAGGCGCTTTCCAGTCCTACTGGGAGCAACTCGGGGTTAAGTGTCTTGCCCAGGGACACAACGACACATGGTGTGGGGAACCGGGATTCGAACCTCCAACCTTCCGATCGGGGGACGACTGCCATTACCATTACGCCACGGCCGCCTGTTAGTGCTCAGAGTATTCAATAAAGTCAAAGTCAAAGTCAAAGTCAAAGTCAACTTTATTGTCAGATCTGCAATATGTACAGTGCAGGACATACACAGGACCGAAATTGCGTTTCTCTCAGTCCCTCGGTGCAACAGTAAACATCTAAACATTGAAACACTGAAACATATAATAATAGACATAAGCATAAAATAGTAAAACTAACACTGTCCTGAGTTTTTTGCATAGTGGTATAAGAGTATGAAAATTTACACCAACTCTAAAACTAAAACATTAAACATTTAATGAACATAATATTGTCCTGAGTTTTTGCATACTAGTATAAAAAAAGAGTATAAAAAGTATAACTAAAATAAACTAAAGGTTTCTAGCATTGACATTTGCAAAGTGGCAAAGCAGCGTATGAGTCAATGTACACAGTATATGTATGAGGTAGTAGTTGATGTTGTTGTAGAGGCAAAAAGTGGCATATGCAGTAAGGCACATTGGGCATCCCTAAATAAGACCGTTCAGAGCACACTGTATATGTACCAGCAGTGGTGTAGATATTAGAGTAGTGTAAATAAATGTAAACAGTAGTAATTACATGTAAGCAGTAGTAATAAAAGTAAACAGTATTAATAAATGTAAACAGAGAATGTAAACAGTATTATGATTATAGGCAGTGATGTAATACAGATGACTACAGATGATGTAATAAGGATGACTTTCAGCTACTGCCACACCAAATAATAGCTTTTTATCTGCAAAATCCACAGAGTTCTAGACATGTTTATATTTGGTAAGGTTAGTTAACTGTGGCAGCCATCTTGAATTGAACTGAGTCCAAAATCAGTTCTTTGTGTACATTCAGGGAGTACTTTCTGAGTTTCATTCAAATCTGGCCCCTGGGTTATGAGATGTTTTGCTAACAGACAAATACTGGTAAACAAACACATAGTGTATTATATTATTGACCACCTTTCAGGAGAGTGGCCAATAACTATGCCTTTTAGTTCTAAATAAACACATGGATCGCCATAGCTCATTATTTGAAATTCAAAGTGAACGGCTTCATTTGACTGTCTTACTTTTTATTGACTCTCGTGAATCATTTCATTTTATGATGCGTAGCGCTCTGTAAAACACTGGAACAGGATATGTGAGTGTGCATGACACACTACTGTCTATCTCAACACAGCCTCAAAAATAAAGAGGCCATCTTGTGATGTGTGTAATAACATTTACTTCTAAACCACATAAAACCCAACTAATACAAAACACATTAATTCACCAAACGTTTTATTTACAATGTCAGCATGATAAAACAACAAACCGCAGAATTGAATTAAAAATCACAATTTCACATTGTGCTCTAGCGCTTTCATATCCTTGAGTCTAAATGTAGATGGATAGGCGTTTTCATTCAGTTTTACAGTGAGGCAGTAGCATTATGAGTATGCATAAGGCCACGCATACATACACGGTTTTATGTTTTGCTGCATATAATAGCATATTTCAATGTGCATCTGGCAACCTGCTTTGCAAATTAGTCAGGCTATACATGTAATAGTGTATGGTATTTGTTAAAACTCAAAACATCTTTTTATATAAAAACAATAAATTAATTGAAATTCAGATGTTTTTACGTGGGTCAAAACATAAACAAATGAACCGTATCATAAAATGTTAAGGCTTCTGCCATATTTGATGCACATGTAACATTCAAGATGTATTTTTGTCATGTAAACTTTGTATGTTTTTTATGGTTGAAGGGTGGGAAATTGCAGAGCAGTGTTAGGAAGCTGTGGTTTTGTAGTGGAACTGTCTTGTTTTTGTTGGCATATGATTTGAGTTTATGTGTGATGGTCTGCAGTTATCTGTGGTGCTCATCAGCATCTAGACACGTTCTCACCTTTCTCCAGCTCGTACTACAGTAGTCCTTTCTGTTGCATGACCTCTGACAGATCACTGTCTCTAAGATCTGCACACAACAGCAACTAGTGCATCAATTCATTCTCAGTCCATTTTGTGTCATAATTGACAGATAAAAGTAGATTTTATACCAATATTGTTTTTTTTATTTATTTAAATTTTTCCCTTTGTCCTGTTCAGCATTGTGGCACACTCAGAATTATTGTCTGAGTGTGGAGGTGATACCCAACAGATATACTTTCACAAACAAAGCATTACGCTGGCCCTATGCTCCACTTGATGTATAAATAAAACTTTATTACAATTTGCTTTGGGTTTGTTTGAGATGTAATGAACACGGGGATGAAAAGACAAAGTAGAAAACAAAGTGGGAGAAGGGTTAAACGGGAAAGAAGGAGATAGGAGTAGAGGATAGAGAGAGGTATAAAGAGAACACAAATCAACATCATTGAAATCTGCCTCTAGACCTGCAGAAAGAAAAAAAGACAAAACTGAGAAACCACAACAACAAAACAACATATACAGTATAATGATACTTATAACATCATTAGAACGTATTTTATATGGTACATGGTGATACAAGATGTATTTAGTGGCCACTGAGTGTGTATCTGATAAACACTTGACTCAAAACACCTGTGTGAGCATGCTTATCACTATAAGATTTCTCCATAAGAATGCTCAATAAGAGGATGGGGACCCACAGACCCAACCCACAAGACACAATTTGATTTGATTTGATGTTTATTCATTCATTTTAAAAGAACAATACAAAACAGTTTCATCAGATAAAAGAATACAAGTAGGATAAAATGAAAGGAGCAGAAAGAAGATGAAATCTCATTATATCTTCCCCTTATTTCACAGTTTGTTTAAACAATGATAACCTTCAAACTACATCACAAAATGAATAACTCGACTTAATTTTTCTAACTGTAATACACAAACTACATCACAAAATGAATAATTCTACTTAATTTTTCTAACTGTAATACACAAACACACTAAGCTACATCATAAGTACAACATAAGTGTAATACACAAACAGAGTCAGAGTCAGAGTCAGAGAATCTTTATTGTCATTTGCACCGCATGTAGTACATGTGATGAAATGAGATTATGTACACAGGGTCCCAGTTACATCCAACAACAAAATGCAAGAGAAAAACAGCAATAACCTCTAGGATATGAACTAAGAAAAACATCCAACTAGAAATACACTAAGCCCTAGAGCAGGGGTGTCAAACTCATTTTGATCTGGGGGCCGCATACAGCTTAATCTGATCTCAAGGGGGCCAGACCAGTATACGTACTCATTCCAAAAGTCCACTTTTTTTCTTTCTATTAGTGCGCAAAGAATAAATAAATTATAAAAATATTTACATATTACTGTGCCGGGGGACTGGATCTTTGGGATGAACCAGTCTTTGCCGTAATGTATTAACACAGTTAAGGAGTGAGTGGAATTGTCTCCCTCCTCCCCAGCAGGCTCCATTCACATAAAGGGAGCTACTTTCACTTTATGTGAAAGGGAGAGAATTCAACTCACTCCTTCATCTTTAAAAATTGTGTTAGGATAGGCTAAGTGCTTGGTGACTGTACAGTACTGTACATGTATTCATTTGTAAAAAAAAAAAATATATATATATTTTTTTAAATTCAGATTTATCCGTGGGCCGACTAAAACCCCCTGGCGGGCCGGATCCGGCCCGCGGGCCGCATGTTTGACACCCCTGCCCTAGAGTAATAGAAAAACGTCATTACAAACAGCAGCACGAACATGAGTCTTTATGAGCAGATGGTCACAGATGAACACAGCAACAAGAAAACAGATCAGCATCAGCATGATGTGATATTTCACAGTGATTATTCTTATTATTTATTTATTCATGAGTCTAACAGCCTCAGGGTAGAAGCTGTTCCTCAGTCTAGTGGTTCTACATTTGATGCTCCTCAACCTCCGTCCTGAGGGGAGTGGGGCAAAGAGTGTGTGTGCTGGGTGAGTGGGGTCTTTCATGATGCAGGTGGCTTTTTTCCTGCATCTCGAAGTGTAAATGTCTGTGATGGTGGGGAGACTGACTCCAACAGACTTCTGTGCAGCCTTCACCACTCTCTGCAAAGCTTTTCTTTCTGCAGCTGTGCAGCCTCCATGCCACACGTTGATGCTGGAGCACAGGATGCTCTCCACTGCACACCTGTAGAAGGAGGTGAGGACTGGGCTACTCAGACCAGCTCGTCTCAGCCGTCTGAGGAAGTAGAGTCTCTGATGACCTTTCTTGATCAGGCTGGTGGTGTTGTTGGTCCAGCTGAGATTATCATTCAAGTGTACCCCCAAGTACTTGTAGCTGGAGACCACTTCCACCACTGATCCACCTATGTTCAGTGGGGTGTGGGTTTGTTTGTTCCTTCTGAAGTCCACAATCATCTCCTTTGTCTTCTTCACATTCATGTGAAGGTTATTCTCTTTGCACCAGCTCTCCAGGTGTTCCACCTCCTGCCTGTAGCTGGACTCATCATTGTTTGTGATGCATCCCACCACCGCTGTATCATCTGCAAACTTTACAATATGACAACCTGGATGGGTAGCTGCACAATCATATGTGAGCAGAGTGAACAGAAGGGGGCTCAACACACATCCTTGAGGAGAGCCAGTGCTGAGGGCAATGGTGGAGGAGGAGAAGTTGTGGATCCTCACTAGGACCCAGTTACAAATGGAGGGGCTTAGTCCAAGTGTGGATAGTTTGTCCATCAGAGTTTGGGGGATCATGGTGTTGAAGGCAGATGTGAAGTCCACAAAGAGCATACGGACGTAGGAGTCTTTCTGATCCAGGTGGGTGAGAGCAGTGTGGACCACGGACAAGATGGCGTCCTCTGTTGATCGGTTCTCACGGTAAGCATACTGATGAGGGTCCTCGTTGATGTTGACGGTTGTTTTGATGTGGGTCATGACCAGTTTTTCGAAGCATTTTGCGACTATCGGGGTGAGGGCCACCGGCCGATAGTCGTTCAGACCAGTCACTGTGGAGCTTTTTGGGACTGGGATGATGGTGGCGGTCTTCAGGCAGGTGGGGACTGTTTCCAGAGCAAGTGAGGTGTTGAAGATGTCAGCCAGCACCTCACAGAGCTGGTCCGCACATTCCTTCAGAACTTTCCCGGGGATGTTGTCCGGTCCAGTTGCTTTATGAGGGTTGATCCTTCTGAGACTACTCCTCACTTCTGTTGTGGTCACGCTGAGATGCTCTTCCTCTGATGATGAGGTGAGTCTGGTGCTGGGTGGTCTATTTGGGTCTTCAAACCGTGCATAAAACTTGTTGAGGGCATCAGGCAGAGATGGGTCTTTGGGGCACTGTTTGCTCCTGCTTTTATAATCAGTTATGCATTTGATGCCCTTCCACATGCTCCGTGGGTCTTGTGAGGTGAACTGTCCCTCGATCCTCTGTGCATATGTGGCCTTTGCCCTCTTAATGCCAGCAACCAGCTCTTTCCTGGTCTTTCTCAGCTTCTCTGAGACACTAAGCTACATCATACACACTAAGCTACATCATATATAGTTTTTGAGCAAGTCCTTTTTGACCTTTTTCTTAAATGTATACATTGATTTTGCATTTTTAACATCACTCTCCAGAACATTCCACAATCGAACTCCCTGAATTGAGGTAGACCGTCCCTTTAAGCTGGTTCTGAATTGTGGTTTGATGAATATCTCTGTCCCTTTGAGATTGTAATAACTTTGTCTTTTTATAAAATTTCTTTGGATATTTAAAGGTAATGTGTTATTATGAGCCCTATACATAACTGATAAAATACTATATTCTACCAATTCCTGGAATTTCAATAAATTTAGCTGAAGAAACAAGGTGTTTGATGGGTGACTGAAATGTTTTCTGGTGATTACTCTTACAGCTCTCTTTTGTAAAATAAAAACAGGCTTTGTAATTGTTTTGCACGCTTTTCCCCAAACCTCAATACAATAGATTAAATGTGGAACAATGATTGTGTTATACAACATATACAGAGCTTTATCAATTAAAAAATCCCTGACTTTATACAGTACTGCAATTGATCTAGCTATTTTTGTTTTAATGGAATTTACATGATGTTTCCATGTCAGTTTGTCATCAATGATAACACCCAGAAACTTCACTTCACTCACTTTACAGATCACAACATCTTCAATTTCAAATGGATCGTCAACAATTCTCTTTTTGTTACTGAATATCATGTAATTAGTTTTATCTAAATTCAAAGATAATTTGTTTAATTTAAACCAAGTTTGTATTTTTATAAATTCTGTTTTCATCATATCCAAAATCTGTTTTATGTCTTTACCCGAACAGAAAAATGTGGTGTCATCGGCAAAAAGAACACATTTAAGAAGTCCTGACACATTTACCAAGTCATTCACATATAAAATAAATAACTTTGGTCCAAGCACAGAGCCCTGAGGAACTCCACAAGTGATATCACGGAGGTCAGATCTAACATCATTTATTTGCACAAACTGTTTCCTATCTTTCAAATAGCTAGATACCCACTGTAATGCTGGTCCTCTAATACCATATTTATTTAGTTTTTCAAGGAGAA
>JBBPBX010062675.1:0-20754 GCA_038048925.1 Garcialebias charrua
TTGTGTCACTATATGCTGCTCATGCTGACTCATCATTAATTGCTCGCGCTTATATAGTTTTACCGGCTCTGACTGTCGCTTGCGCCAACTGCACCTGAACGTAACATCCGCCTTGACGTAACATACGTGGAAGGGGGGCGTGACAAACTACCTACCACTCGCATTACTGCTCGACTGAAAAACAAGCACAAATAAGCGACTCAATGTCCGTGAGAAGCCCCAAAAACCGCCACAAGCGGCTGATCAAATTTGAAAGCGACTCCAGGGAAAAACAGGCCCAATGCCGCTTGAAATAAGCGGACTTGGCAACTATGAGAGTGACCCGCCGTTAACCAGCCAATAAAAACAGAGTTTGTAACCAGCCAATAAAAACGGAGCTTGAATTTGAATTTCAGCAGAGCAAGGGGGGCAGAGCCATATATGGCTCTGAGGGGGAGGGATCAGAATGCTTTGCCTGTTGAAAATATTTCTAAGTTCTGCGTTCTACAGAAAGTTACACATAGCACCTTTAACGTTTTATCTTCAGTTGATAAATTCGGCTTTAATTAACTTAATATGTTGATATATGTTCTTTTTTTTAACTTCACCTTATATTTTCTCTGAACACTGCGGCTGTTATAAAAAGTAAAACGCGCAGAAATTTTAGAGCAATTCCTCTGGAAGCTTGATTTATCTTGATTTATCTATTTAATTTATGCTAAGACATCAGACTTTAGGTTCGTCGTTTGTAATAATGAATTTTTTTTATAATAAACCAACTTTAATTGTAGTTTAGTTTAGTTTTTTGTTATAATGAATATGAATACAGTATTGCTAATTGCTAAATCACAAGTACTGTACATCACAAGTTTACAGAACATCCAATAACGTTGTATAAACTTGTAAATCCTTATAGAAATAAGGTTTGTTATAAAAGTAAATAAAATCCTTATAGAAATAAGGTTCGTTATAAAAGTAATTAAAATCCTTATAGAAATAAGGTTTGTTATAAAAGTAAATAAAATCCTTCTAGAAATAAGGTTTGTTATAAAAGTATATAAAATCCTTATAGAAATAAGGTTTGTTATAAAAGTATATAAAATCCTTATAGAAATAAGGTTTGTTATAAAAGTATATAAAATCCTTATAGAAATAAGGTTTGTTATAAAAGTAAATAAAATCCTTATAGAAATAAGGTTTGTTATAAAAGTAAATAAAATCCTTATAGAAATAAGGTTTGTTATAAAAGTAAATAAAATCCTTATAGAAATAAGGTTTGTTATAAAAGTAAATAAAATCCTTCTAGAAATAAGGTTTGTTATAAAAGTATATAAAATCCTTATAGAAATAAGGTTTGTTATAAAAGTAAATAAAATCCTTATAGAAATAAGGTTTGTTATAAAAGTATATAAAATCCTTATAGAAATAAGGTTTGTTATAAAAGTAAATAAAATCCTTATAGAAATAAGGTTTGTTATAAAAGTAAATAAAATCCTTATAGAAATAAGGTTTGTTATAAAAGTAAATAAAATCCTTATAGAAATAAGGTTTGTTATAAAAGTAAATAAAATCCTTATAGAAATAAGGTTTGTTATAAAAGTAAATAAAATCCTTATAGAAATAAGGTTTGTTATAAAAGTAAATAAAATCCTTATAGAAATAAGGTTTGTTATAAAAGTATATAAAATCCTTATAGAAATAAGGTTTGTTATAAAAGTAAATAAAATCCTTATAGAAATAAGGTTTGTTATAAAAGTAAATAAAATCCTTATAGAAATAAGGTTTGTTATAAAAGTAAATAAAATCCTTATAGAAATAAGGTTTGTTATAAAAGTAAATAAAATCCTTATAGAAATAAGGTTTGTTATAAAAGTAAATAAAATCCTTATAGAAATAAGGTTTGTTATAAAAGTAAATAAAATCCTTATAGAAATAAGGTTTGTTATAAAAGTATATAAAATCCTTATAGAAATAAGGTTTGTTATAAAAGTAAATAAAATCCTTATAGAAATAAGGTTTGTTATAAAAGTAAATAAAATCCTTATAGAAATAAGGTTTGTTATAAAAGTAAATAAAATCCTTATAGAAATAAGGTTTGTTATAAAAGTAAATAAAATCCTTATAGAAATAAGGTTTGTTATAAAAGTAAATAAAATCCTTATAGAAATAAGGTTTGTTATAAAAGTAAATAAAATCCTTATAGAAATAAGGTTTGTTATAAAAGTAAATAAAATCCTTATAGAAATAAGGTTTGTTATAAAAGTAAATAAAATCCTTATAGAAATAAGGTTTGTTATAAAAGTATATAAAATCCTTATAGAAATAAGGTTTGTTATAAAAGTAAATAAAATCCTTATAGAAATAAGGTTTGTTATAAAAGTAAATAAAATCCTTATAGAAATAAGGTTTGTTATAAAAGTAAATAAAATCCTTATAGAAATAAGGTTTGTTATAAAAGTAATAAAATCCTTATAGAAATAAGGTTTGTTATAAAAGTAAATAAAATCCTTATAGAAATAAGGTTTGTTATAAAAGTAAATAAAATCCTTATAGAAATAAGGTTTGTTATAAAAGTAAATAAAATCCTTCTAGAAATAAGGTTTGTTATAAAAGTAAATAAAATCCTTATAGAAATAAGGTTTGTTATAAAAGTATATAAAATCCTTATAGAAATAAGGTTTGTTATAAAAGTAAATAAAATCCTTATAGAAATAAGGTTTGTTATAAAAGTAAATAAAATCCTTATAGAAATAAGGTTTGTTATAAAAGTATATAAAATCCTTATAGAAATAAGGTTTGTTATAAAAGTAAATAAAATCCTTATAGAAATAAGGTTTGTTATAAAAGTAAATAAAATCCTTATAGAAATAAGGTTTGTTATAAAAGTAAATAAAATCCTTATAGAAATAAGGTTTGTTATAAAAGTAAATAAAATCCTTATAGAAATAAGGTTTGTTATAAAAGTAAATAAAATCCTTATAGAAATAAGGTTTGTTATAAAAGTAAATAAAATCCTTATAGAAATAAGGTTTGTTATAAAAGTAAATAAAATCCTTATAGAAATAAGGTTTGTTATAAAAGTAAATAAAATCCTTATAGAAATAAGGTTTGTTATAAAAGTAAATAAAATCCTTATAGAAATAAGGTTTGTTATAAAAGTAAATAAAATCCTTATAGAAATAAGGTTTGTTATAAAAGTAAATAAAATCCTTATAGAAATAAGGTTTGTTATAAAAGTAAATAAAATCCTTATAGAAATAAGGTTTGTTATAAAAGTATATAAAATCCTTATAGAAATAAGGTTTGTTATAAAAGTAAATAAAATCCTTCTAGAAATAAGGTTTGTTATAAAAGTAAATAAAATCCTTATAGAAATAAGGTTTGTTATAAAAGTAAATAAAATCCTTATAGAAATAAGGTTTGTTATAAAAGTAATTAAAATCCTTCTAGAAATAAGGTTTGATATAAAAGTAATTAAAATCCTTATAGAAATAAGGTTTGATATAAAAGTAAATAAAATCCTTATAGAAATAAGGTTTGTTATAAAAGTATATAAAATCCTTCTAGAAATAAGGTTTGTTATAAAAGTAATTAAAATCCTTCTAGAAATAAGGTTTGATATAAAAGTAAATAAAATCCTTATAGAAATAAGGTTTGTTATAAAAGTAAATAGATGAATAAATGTAAACAAACATATTAATTACTAGTTATACGTCTACCATATAATGTTTTGCTAGTTTTTTGATACTTTGTTAAAAAAAATATATATATATATTTTTTTTTTTTCTCGCTTTTTGTTTTCTATTGTTTATTGTTTGTTTGTTTATTGTTTAATGAAATTCTATCACTGCTGTTCATTGTTCTTTAGTTTTAGCAGGTCGCTTTCGTAAATGAGCCCATGAGGTTCAAAAGATTTACCTGACTAAATAAAGGTTGAATGAATGAACTAGTTGCTAAATAGCTTTCTGGAAATGTTGTGTTTAAAATTATGACCTCTCTGTTTTTAATCTCCACTGTTTTCAGCTCCAAACCGCAGGAGTACAAGGAGCGACTGGAGAAGCGGCATGAAGCCAGGAAGGAGGTCCTGGGACAGTCGAAGCAGGAGGAGTTCGTCCGGCTCATGGAGCAGGAGGTGAAGTGTCAGCCGGGCCTGGTGCAGAACCCAACACAAAATATGAAAGCAGCTTTGGAAACTGTAGCCTGGTTGATACCAGACCCATGTCCTTCACTTCGCTTTGGACTAGGGTCTGGCATCTCTGCCATAGACAACGATTTCTCCTGGAGATTTTTGAATGGACCAATCAGAGAACAGGAGGCAGAGTTTTGTTAGTTTAGCCTGACGAGGTCCAGGCTATCAGATAAATTGCTCAGAAACCACTCGGTGGATATTTTTTCTGCCACCAGTGTGTAATTATATGTCTTTAATTTACTGACTGTTGGCCTAGATGAAACATTTGAGATAAAATTCGATTTTTTATCATTTATTTTCGTAGCGCACCCGAGGCTGTTTGGAAAATATCAAACCGAAACTATTTAATATCCAGCAGATTTGACCATTTCGTGAATTGATTTAGGAACTGTTAAGCTCAGGAACACTTCTGATATAACGTCAGCTATGAACTATATTTTTTCTCAGCAGAGAAATAATAGTTTTTTACCTTGTTTTGATGAAAATTCGTTCGTGGCGGCAGCCATTTTGAATGACGACGTCAGTCGACATCGTTCAAAACTCCGCCTTCTGCTCTCTGATTGCTCAGGAACACTTCTGATATAACGTCAGCTATGAAATCTATTTTTTCTCAGCAGAGAAATAATAGTTTTTTACCTTGTTTTATTGAAAATTCCTTCGTGGCGGCAGCCATTTTGAATGACGACGTCAGTCGACGTCGTTCAAAACTCCGCCTTCTGTTCTCTGATTGGTCCGGTCAAAACCTACCGGAGACATCCTTGTGGATGGGAGAAATGCCAGACCCAGCAGTGAAGGGAAATGAGAATTGAGCGGAGCTGCGTAGGAATGGCGAGGGCCAGGCTATGGAAACTGAGGAACCCTAAAGAAAGCAGCTGTCTTTTATTTTCCTCATTTAAAACAACTTTATGAATTATTACCACAGCTTTACTCACATTTGTTACGTTTTTCAGTAGTTGGATTATGAAGCTGTTTTTGTTGTGGGGTGTTTCCAGTTTGAGAAAAGAGACAAGATGGCAGCTGCTGATGGAGCGTCTGGAGGTTTCACCAAGAGCAAGGTGAGCAGAGCCAAGTGTAGCAGAAAGTTCTGTTTCTGCAGATGATCAACACGAATGGTCCAAAATGTATTTTCCTTTTTGCTTTTTAATGTGAAAAGGCAAATGAAACGTTGAGTGTTAACTCCATGTTGCGTCTTCCTTCAGACTTTAGGTTCCATCCTCAACCTGGAGATGATCAAGGACAAGACGAGCAAGGAGATTGCAGAGGTGAGCAAAAATATTCCTCATTAAAATATTTCAACTCATCCACCTAATGGAAAGCTTTTTTTATTCAAAATTTAATAAATAAATAAAGTGTTATTTAAGAATGATCAATAAATATTCCATTAAAAATTCCTCATACATATACTGTGTACATTAACTCATATGCTGCTTTGCCACTCTTTGCAAATGTCAATGCTAGAACCTTCAGTTTATTTTATAGATATACTTTTTATACTTTTTATACTACTATGCAAAAACTCAGGACAGTATTACACTTTTATTATTTCATTTTATGCTTATGTTCATTAAATGTTTAGTGTTTTAGTGTTGGTGTAAATTTTCATACTTTTATACTACTATGCAAAAACTCAGGACAGTGTTACACTTTTACTATTTTATGCTTATGTTTATTAAATGTTTCAGTGTTTTAGTGTTTAAATGGTTACTGTTGCACCGAGGGACTGAGAGAAACGCAATTTCAATCCTGTGTATGTCCTGTACATATTGCAGTTCTGACAATAAAGTTGACTTTGAAATAAATAAATGTTCCCATGAAATAAAACATTTAAATAGACATTGTATCCAAAATTTATTTATCTATTTAATAATGGAGTTTCATTTTGTGACACGTTTACTTTCTAAAGCTACTTTACATATTTCAGGGGCTTTTATTTTTTTAACCCTGTTTCTTTTTATTCCATGTTCTTATATTCAAATAAGGGGGCGGGTTTTTCTCTTTATGTTTTGACCAATCACATCAAAGTATTCCCCTCGCTGAACTCTGCTTGGTCCAACAGCTAACTGTGTTCAGAAAGTCAGGATGACAAGCGGGCAATATGGAGGACACTGCAGAACTCTGCGATGAAATGCAAAGATTTCATGATGAAACTGAGTGTTATATATTTATATTGCTGGTGAAGATTCTCGGTAATCCAGGACATGATACAATCAAAATAAGGTGTTCAATAAGAAACAACTGGACTTTATTTGTAGCAGAAGACGTTTCGCCCTTCATCCAAAAGGCTACAATTCTAAGAGCAGACTGTGAGAGTGAAGTTATAAATGCTGAGAGACACCCACACCCACACAAACCTAATGTTTATAAATTGACAAATCACACCAATGCTTTACAAGCTGAGAGAAGACACACACATACATATGTAGACTGACCAATCATATATATATTTATATTATATTTACAGTACATCCCGCTTTGTATTCCAGTGTGGACGCGGAGTGGAGCGGGTTTCCTCTCTGCTGTGAGACTAGCAGCTGCCAGAGCTTGGGGGAGTGGGCCCCCCTCATTTGAATAAAAGAACATGAAATAAAAAGAGCTTAAAATGAAAAACGAGGTTAAAAAATAAAAGCCCCTGAAATATGTAAAGTAGCTTTACAAAATAAAACGGTCACAAAATGAAACTCCAATATTAAATAAATAAATCTTGAACTAAATAAAAAATAAATCTTGGATGAAAAAACTAGACTTTTCTATTTAAATGTTTTATTTTTTCATGGGAACATTTATTTATTTATTTAATGGAATACTGATTAATAAATTTTAAATAACACTATTAATTTACTTGTTTAATTTTGAATGAAATGGCTTTCCATAAGTTTGAGCTCCTGAAAAGTTTAGATCTAATAAACTTTAACAGATGTCCTCCTGGATGTGAATATCTTCAAATCATCACATCAGGAGCTTCTTTAAACAGCTTTTAATTGATTTTAAACCTTTACAAGTCGAGCTCTGTCACTTCCTGAGTCAGGTGACACTTCCAGACCTGCTCAGTTTTTTTTTTTTCTTCATCATGGCTTCAGGAGATAATTTTGTTGTGAATTACTGTAGTTGAGAATAAGTAAAAGTAATTTTATTTTAACTACTGCGTTTTCACTCTTTAGCTTTGGATGAAATACTTCTCAACAAAAGACACGATCAGCGCAGTCATCCCTGTGAGTTGATCTTTTAAAATATATATATATATATTATTATTAAAGTGACTTTAAGTTTAAGGACGTTTTGTGTTTTCAGCCTTTTTAGTAGTAAAAATATCTTCATGATGATTTTTCAAATTCATACATTTCTAAAAAAAAAAAAAGAAAAAAGTCTTGTTTGTATTTTTGTCCTCCGGCTTCCCCTCGGAAGCTGAACGTTCGCAGAGCGCAGCTGGTTTTTATTGCCGCGTGTTCACGTGTTCTCTGTCATGTTTGCAGTCGCACGTCTACGAGGTGATTTTCAGCAGATCCAGGACCTGCCCCATGGTGAGATCATCTGCAGCTGAACCTGTGGTTCTGTGGAAACAATAGTTCAGTCTCGGATGGGACAGTTGGGTCCTCCTGGTTGCCATGGTGACACTTCTGCTGTTTCTTCTCAGTTTCTTTACGCTCTGCCTCAGAAGGAGGGCTACGAGTTCTTGGTGGGTCAGTGGTCCGGACACGAGCTGCACTTCACCTCCCTGATAAACGTCCAGGTGAACTCCTCCACCTCCTTAACCGTTCGTCTGAGACGACTTCAGTCACTCCTGCTCTGTGCGTGAGCCGCTGCGCACTAAAGTTTCCTCATCAAATATTCAAACGCGTCTACTTTAAATCAGTTTTCACACCAGGACAGAAGATGAGCTCCCGTGTGAGAAATCATGTAAATGAGAAACGCATCGTGTGGTTTTAAAAAGTGAATACCGTATTTTCCGGAATATAAGTCGCAGCTTTTTTATCATTTTTGCATGCCCTGCGACCTATATTCAGGTGCGACCTATTTATGGCTTTTTATAAAATTAGCTGATTTGTAATAATTTATTAACAAAAATTAAACTGAGACACACTCTTACAATAATGTCAGCTAACAAATATATATTTTTAGGTGTTTATCCTGCTAAAATTATTCATTTATTAAAGAAAAGTTCAGCTCAGACACATATTTGCTATAATTTTTATCAAACAAATAATTGTTTTTAAGTGTTAATCTTCTTAAAAGCCTTGGTGTGCGCTCCTGTGGCAGACACATTTTGACGTAGGTGCGACCTATATTCAGGTGCGACCTATATTCCAGAAAATACGATACATCAAATAATCTTAGTAATATTACATGTACAGTATGTAATCTACATGAACCTGTGATAATTTGAAAATTTGATTACAAAATATGAACTGTTTTGTTTTGAGGATATAACAAGGGCAACTTTTAAAAATCATTTTATTTTATCCACCCGCGCACTGGAAGCAAATACTTCTCTGCTAAATGTGCTCGCACTGGGCTGCGGCTGTTGGAGACTCAAAATGGGTGACGTTTTCACTGCAGTGCCGCTGAAATCTGAGCGTTCGCACAGATGTGTTCCTGGCCGTGCACATTATTTTGAACTTACTTTAGAAATGAGACGGGCAGGGATGGGACAGTTCCCGTGTTCCTGAATATACAAAATCCTAACTGGCAACTGTTTGTTGCACAAAAAGAAAAAGAAAAAAGGAGTGTTTTAAATTCTAAGTGGAGGGATGTAGGTTGGTGTATATGTAGGTACGGCATACAGTAGATCTGTACGTATTTACTATGTTCATGCGGGACTGAGAACTGCAAACTTGAAGATATTTAGGATCCTCCTGGTGACGGTTGTTTTCCAGCCGTCAGCTCAGTGAGATACCCTGAAATGTTTACTACAGAACCACAGGGCACTCGTTTGAACCGGTGGACTGTAAAGTTCAGTAAATCAGTACCGTATTTTCCAGCGGACACGTCGCACATAAGTCGTATCAGTCCATGTTTTTCTAATAAAGTGGAAAAATCCATAAATGTTGCTTCGTCGTATACATTGCATCTATTATGCGTCACCGCCGACAACCCGGAAATGTGGGCCGATGTCATAGACGTGGGCTGCCAAATGTCGGCCGCGGGAGCGTGCACGGGAGGACTTTATCAAGAATTTAACAAGATTAACACTTAAAAACAAATATTTCTTTGCTCGAAATTATAGTGTGTTTCAATCTAACATTTGCTTAATAAATGTACTTTTATGTTCAAATCGGCTGCATTTCACCTGGGTGGTGCAGCTGGTTTGATTGTTCCAAGCAGAAAGCAGAACGAAGGTGGGGAGACTATGGCAGGCCGATTGAGTCATTAATAGCTGGTGAAGATTCTCAGTCATCCAGAACATGGTAAATTCTAAAAAGTGCAAGAAAAAAACATTAAAGTATAATAAATAAAGTTTAGTTTTTGTCTTGAACTTTTTGAATTTGTCATTATAGCCACATTTATCTATTACATGAAACAACAGCATGCCATACAACCATTACTATTCTGCTGCCATCAAGTGGCTGAAGGTGGTACTGCTTTTTTTTTCTTTCTTTTTTTCAGTCAGAATGAATGGAAACGGTCATATCTCAGCCAAAAATTGGTTTATAAATATCGGAAAATAGCCATAAATATGTTGCTTCAGCCTATAAGTCACAGGGCATGTATATTATGTGAAAAATACGGTAAATCCTCCCAAAATAAAGCGTTTATTCATCCTGCAGAAGTGTTTGTTGTTGAACATTAGTGTTTTCTCCTGTTTGTTCTCAGATGCTGGGTGAGAACGCTCCGAGTCAGCTGATCCTCTACCACTACCCGGACCTGCAGCAGGAGAAGGGCGTCGTGCTCATGACAGCCGAGATGGACCCCAAGTTTATCGTAAGTCAGAGCTGAACGAGGGTTTTGAACCCGAACGGTAAAAACCGAATGATTTTTATAAACGTCCGCCCCTCGTTTCCAGACCGTCCACCAGGCTCAGTGTTTGGCCAATCAGGTGCAGCTGTTCTACGGCACGCAGAGGCAGGAGACGTTCCAACTGCTGGAGACGTTCAACCGCCGTCCCGCGGACTTCAAACACATGTCGGTGATAGCCGAGCTGGAGCAGAGCGGCCTGGGGTCCACGGGCGCCCCGGGCAGCTCCAGAGACGGTCAGGAACTGATGTGAAGTCCAGATCCGTGCTGGTTTTTCTGGAGAATGAACTGATGGAACCACAGTCGGGTTCTTGGATCCACGATGAAACAATCTGGAGGAATGGATGGAAACGGTTCAGCTTCAGACTGGATCTGAGGGACCCCGCCCCATTGGCACATTTATAATTTAAATGAGTTTAATTAAAACTTTAAGTGAAGTGCTTTCTTTCTGTATGAAGTTGTCTGGAGCTGCTCCGTTTGCAGCTCTTTCTGTGACGTCGGCTTTAAATTTACTCTGTTTATTATAAAACAAGATTTATGCAAATTACAAAAAATTTGTTTGTCAGATGTCCTTCAAAGAAATAGATTTTAAAGCTTTTACTTTCAGAAAGCTCCAATGAAGCAGTTTCAGGAGCCAAGCATCTGATTAATAAATGCTCCTCCATGATGGGACTTATTTTCTAGTGTATAGGTCGCACCTTTGTATAGGTCGCATTGCCCAATCATCACCAATAGATTGGAAAAATCCCTAGATAGGTCGCACCTACGTTTAGCTCTGCTGCAAATGTCTGCCACAGGAGCGCACAGCAAGGCTTTTAAGAAGATTAACACTTAAAAACAATTATTTGTTTGATAAAAATTATAGCAAATATATGTCTGAGCTGAACTTTTCCTTAATAAATTAACGTAATTGTGAAATGAGCTGGATTTAAAAATTTGTTTCGCCGAAAGTGATAAGCCAGATATAGGTCGCACCTGAGTATAGGTCGCAGGCCTTGAAAAAACCATAAAAAGGTGCGACCTATACACCGGAAAATACGGTAGTTTTCTTACATGAGCTCATCTAAAATCTTATAACAAATAAACACTGATAGATTCAAAAATGTTGATGAAAGAGGAAATAAACACGTACATTTAGGATTTAATTAAAAGTACTGTACTGTATTTTAGAAAACCAGGACATGAAAGTTTAAGGCCTAAAATTGAGAAATTACATTTTTTTCATTCATTCAACCTTTATTTAGTCAGGTAAATCTTTTGAACCTCAAGGGCTCATTTACGAAAGCGACCTGCTAAAACTAAAGAACAATGAACAGCAGTGGTATAATTTCCTTAAACAATAAACAATAAACAAACAAACAATAAACAATAGAAAACAAAAGAAGAAAAAAAAATTTTTTTTTTTTTTTTTTTTACAAAGTATCAAAAAACTAGCAAAACATTATAAGGTAGACGTATAAAATCAAAGACAGGAACAGATCTGCATTGGTTTTTGCCAGGATTCCAACAGATTCTGAAAACCATTTAGAGAAGTCAAGGTCGAGAGCTTCAGATCTTTTTGTAAGATATTCCATGAAGCAGGAGCGGAGTAGGAGAAGGCCCTTTTTCCAAGTTCAGTCCTCACTGACGGAACACTGCAGGTAATCATGTCCTGAGAGCGCACACTGTAGCTGCACTCACGCAAAGACATGTAGGAGGAGATGTATGAGGGCAGCAGACCAAGAAGTGATTTAAAGATGAAAATGTACCAGTGGAAGAGTCTGCGTGAGGTTAATGATGTCCAGTTAACCAGTGAATACATTTTAAGACCAAGCAGAAACCCTGAAATAAAAAAAAACTGTGTAGTGCAGTACGGTACTTTACAAAAAGTCTGTGTCAGAATAAATGTTCTATCGCAACATAAAAACGCAGTGCAACAAATATACAATTTTTTTTTTTTTAAATCACAAATGAGTCGTTTCAACACACTGACAACATTCAAGTGAAAACAAACTAAAAATTTGTCTCTAAATTTACTAAAAGTTGCTTTGAAATTCTAGAAATCTGTTAAAGAGCAAATTAGAAGTCTTGTTGCATATTTAGACATTTATACACTTCCTGGTTTTGTTTATAATGTAAACTGGCTTTTTGTACCGACAACCACCAAACAACGAAACACTTGGTGGTAATTAATGCCGACCTGGAGCAGACAGAGCAGCTGATTGAATAAAAATAAAATGTAAAAAACACTTTCAGCTACAAAACGCTGAAGTTTAACATCTGAGACGCGGCGTGATAACACACTGCAGCACATCTTCACCTGTACACGCACACACAGACTTTTAGTGTTCATTATTGCAACATTACAAAGAATTGTCACAGTGCAGCAAACATTTAAAAACTAAAATCATTAAAATTGAGTTCAAGTGAATGAAACTACAGTACTGTACACCTCTGAAGGACTGATCTGAGAATTACAGCTATTTTTGTTTTTATATTTTTTTACAGAACTTTACAAACAAAATGTGATTTTCTGAGACCAGCTGGATTTGAGTCATTTTTAAAACTCATAACTTTCACAATACAATATTGTGTAAAGTTTGGATCTCACTGCGCCGGGACTGTTGGAGATCCAGGACTAAGAAAATGCTTCTTTTTTTTTCACTTTGAAACGCACCGACTTGGTTCTTAAAGCACGTTCACATGCTCCATGGTCGTCAAACTTGTCTTGAATTTCTCACACTTTCTGAGACGAGTTCCAAACGCTCACTACGATTCCAATTATTTTGAGTTAATTCATCAAACAAAACCTTGAAACATTAAATTCTTGCAGTGAGATGGCCTGCAGCTCATGGAAGGAACCCTCACGAAGACTTTTTGAAAAATGGATGAACGGCGATCGTGAAGGTTGCAGCAGTCGCAGCCCAGTGAGATCCAGGACCATCATCAGAGATGATGCAACACAAGAAATGTTTCTCAGATGTGCATTACACTTAACTAGACACTAAATTATACTTTTTTTTTTAAAGGTCACAGAGTTCATCATTGTTCAGGGTTGTTTTCAGCAACATCAGAGTCACATCTTCAAACATCTACTTTGAAAACACTGGAAATAAAACTTATTTGGATTCAGTCCAACTCACTTGAGCAAAACAAAACCACCACCGCTTTCACAGTGCACGTAGAAACTTTCTTACCTGCACCAGTAGAGTTCCCACAAGTTCATCTGACAATATTGCAGTACTTTTAGTTACTTCATTACCTACAGGGTTACATGGTCACCCAGCTCCACCAAAACTGTATGCTGCCCAACTAAATGGCTGTGATGAACCAAATGTTGGTGTAGGTTGTTGTAAGAAACCAAACATTGGTGCACATGGTTGTTGGGAACCATACATTGGAGCACATGGTTGTTGGGAACCATACATTGGTGCACATGGTTGTTGGGAACCAAACATTGGTGCACATGGTTGTTGGGAACCAAACATTGGTGCACATGGTTGTTGGGAACCAAACATTGGTGCACATGGTTGTTGGGAACCATACAATGGTGCACATGGTTGTTGGGAACCAAACATTGGTGCACATGGTTGTTGGGAACCAAACATTGGTGCACATGGTTGTTGGGAACCAAACATTGGTGCACATGGTTGTTGGGAACCAAACATTGGTGCACATGGGTGTTGGGAACCAAACATTGGTGCACATGGTTGTTGGGAACCAAACATTGGTGCACATGGTTGTTGGGAACTAAATGTTGGTGTAGGTTGTTATAAGAAACCAAACGTTGGTGCAAATGGTTGTTGGGAACCCAACGTTGGTGTACATGGTTGTTGGGAACCCAACGTTGGTGCACATGGTTGTTGGGAACTAAACGTTGGTGTACATGGTTGTTGGGAACCTAACGTTGGTGCAGATGGTTGTTGGGAACTAAACGTTGGTGTACATGGTTGTTGGGAACCAAAAGTTGGTGCACATGGTTGTTGGGAACCAAACGTTGGTGCACATGGTTGTTGGGAACCAAACGTTGGTGTACATGGTTGTTGTAATAAAATAAGCGTTGGTGCAGATGATTGTGGTGAACCAAACGTTGGTGCAGATTAGGGCTGGGCGATATGGACCTAAATCAATATCTCAATATTTTATGATATATTGCAATATTCGATATATACTGTACTGTATATCAATATATTTTTCTTTCCCTAAAATAATAACAAACATATATTTGAGTCAAAGCTTTGTCCCAGTTGTCACACAGGCACATTAACAAACAGCTGTAACTCTACAAAATAAATGTCTAAAAAACAATTTACATACATTATTTTTCAGACATTTATTTACATATATTAAATAATAATCCTCTGCAGCTGTGGCTGAGTGGCTAGAGCAGTCGTCCTCCAGTTCAAGAGTTGTGGGCTCAAATCCAACAGCAGTCACATGCCAAAGTGTCCTTGGGCAAGACAATGAACCCGATTGCCTCTGATGTGTGTCCCATCGGTGTATGAATGCGATAAAGTACTGATTATTCTTTGTACAGATCTAGTAGGTTGTTGTATGAATGGGTAAATGAGGACACAGATTGTGAGCTTTGAGTGTCTTGATAAGATAGAAAGGTGCCTTCACGTTAGTCAGCGTGTTTGTGAACTGCAGTAAAGTGAGTCTCCACTCAGAACCGTGAAGCGTCAACACAGAGTGTTTTTAGTCTGCTTCCTTAAAACAAACCACGGGTCCGAGCTTATTTAGCCGTGCTGAGCTTTATGAGAGGAGCAGAGAGAGGTGGAGACATTAATAAATCAGCAGTTTATCATATCGCTAGACACGGCCAGTCTCAGCTGTGGAACAAGAAGGCTAAAACGTTAGCCATCTTGTTAGCCGCTAAGGACCGTGTTCCTCTAAAGACACACAGCATGGCTAAATGAGCTCTGAACTATTTCAGATAAGACGACAGGTCTGTTGTCTAGCTGTAGCCAGAGCCATAGAGAGAGAGAGAGAAGCACACATGCTCAGACAGCTGCTGTGTTTATTAACGTCTTGTATGTCTCATCTCCTCTACGGCCCACCCACACTGCAGAAGCAGGAAGGGAGGGGGAGCACAGCTGAATGTTTAGAGGAAAGAGAAGGAGGGGGGCCTGAGAGAAATGGACGGCAGGATTTCCACGTATAAAACTATATTGTTTATATCGAGATAGTCTCAACTCATATCGTGATTTTTTAAATCTTGATATTTTAAAAATATTGAGATATCGCCCAGCCCTAGTGCAGATGGTGTTTGTTGCCAAACCAAACGTTGGTGCACATGGTTGTGGTGAACCAAACATTGGTGCGCATGGTTGTGGTGAACCAAATATTGGTGCACATGGTTGTTGGAAACCAAATGTTGGTGCACATGGTTGTTGGAAACCAAATGTTGGTGCACATGGTTGTTGGAAACCAAACGTTGGTGCACATGGTTGTTGGAAACCAAACGTTGGTGCACATGGTTGTTCGGAACTATACCTTGGTTGTTCGGAACGATACCATGGTTGTTGGGAACCAAACGCTGGTGCAGATTGTTGTTGAGAACCAAACATTGGTAAATGGCTGTTGGGAACAAACGTTGGTGCAGATGTTGTCTGTTGCCAAAGCAAACGTGGGTGCACATGGTTTTTTCATTCAACCTTTATTTAGGCAAGTTAATCCCATTGAGCCTCGAGGACTCATTGGTTGTTGGGAACCAAACGTTGGTGCACATGGTTGTGGTGAACCAAACGTTGGTGCACATGGTTGTGGCGAACCAAAAGTTGGTGCACATGGTTGTGGCGAACGTTGGTGCAGATGGCTGTTGGGAACAAACTTTGGTGCAAATGGTGTTTGTTGCCAAAGCATATGTTGGTGCACATGGTTGTAGCGAACCAAACGTTGGTGCAGATGGTTGTGGCAAACTAAACGTTGGCGCACATGGTTGTGGCGAACCAAACGTTGGCGCACATGGTTGTGGCGAACCAAACGTTGGTGCACATGGTTGTGGCGAACCAAAAGTTGGTGCACATGGTTGTGGCGAACCAAACGTTGTTGCACATGGTTGTGGCGAACCAAACGTTGGTGCACATGGTGGCAAACCAAACGTTGCTGCACATGGTTGTGGCGAACCAAACGTTGGTGCACATGGTGGCAAACCAAACGTTGCTGCACATGGTGGCAAACCAAACGTTGGTGCACATGGTTGTGGCGAACCAAACGTTGGTGCACATGGTGGCAAACCAAATGTTGCTGCACATGGTTGTGGCGAACCAAACGTTGGTGCACATGGTTGTGGCGAACCAAACATTGCTGCACATGGTGGCAAACCAAACGTTGGTGCAGATGGTTGTAGCGAACCAAACGTTGGCGCACATGGTTGTAGCGAACCAAACGTTGGTGCACATGGTTGTGGCGAACCAAAAGTTGGTGCACATGGTTGTGGCGAACCAAACGTTGTTGCACATGGTTGTGGCGAACCAAACGTTGCTGCACATGGTGGCAAACCAAACGTTGGTGCAGATGGTTGTAGCGAACCAAACGTTGGTGCACATGGTTGTGGCGAACCAAACGTTGCTGCACATGGTGGCAAACCAAATGTTGCTGCACATGGTTGTGGCGAACCAAACGTTGGTGCACATGGTTGTGGCGAACCAAACGTTGCTGCACATGGTGGCAAACCAAATGTTGCTGCACATGGTTGTGGCGAACCAAACGTTGGTGCACATGGTTGTGGCGAACCAAACGTTGGTGCACATGGTTGTGGCGAACCAAACGTTGTTGCACATGGTTGTGGCGAACCAAACGTTGGTGCACATGGTTGTGGCGAACCAAACGTTGGTGCACATGGTTGTGGCGAACCAAACGTTGGTGCACATGGTTGTGGCAAACCAAACGTTGGTGCACATGGTTTTGGCAAACCAAACGTTGGTGCACATGGTTGTGGCGAACCAAACGTTGGTGCACATGGATGTGGTGAACCAAACGTTGGTGCACATGGTTTTGGCGAACCAAACGTTGGTGCACATGGTTGTGGCAAACCAAACGTTGGTGCACATGGTTTTGGCGAACCAAACGTTGGTGCACATGGTTTTGGCGAACCAAACGTTGGTGCACATGGTTTTGGCGAACCAAACGTTGGTGCACATGGTTTTGGCGAACCAAACGTTGGTGCACATGGTTTTGGCGAACCAAACGTTGGTGCACATGCCCGATAATTCTCAATCAGGTCATCTGGACAGTTTCTTTTTAGTAGAAACGTTTCACCCTCACTCCAGAGGGCTTCATCAGTCAGAGTAGTTCCCGCACACTGTTCCCCCACCAAGCCGTTAACAACTTAAGTGGACCAACCAGTTTGCTGGAGCCAAGATGGTTTCTGGAGGCCGTCCTGTCCCACGTCGACTCCTCCCAGGCAGGCAGTCACAGCCAAAGTGGTTCAAGACAAGAAAGTTCATGCTCAGTAATCCAAGTATCAAATCCGATAATTCGGATGTGACCTGATTGAGAATTATCGAAACCAATAACCATGAGCGGGTTGGTGCACATGGTTTTGGCGAACCAAACGTTGGTGCAGATGGTTATGGTGACCCAAACGTTGGTGCAGATGGTTATGGTGAACCAAACATTGGTGCACATGGTTGTGGCGAACCAAACGTTGGTGCACATGGCTGTGGAGAACCAAACGTTGTTGCATATGGTTGTGGCCAACCAAACGTTGATGCATATGGTTGTTGGGAACAAAACGTTTGTGCAGATGGCTGTAGTGAACCAAACGTTGGTGCAGATAGTTGTGTCAAACCAATGTTTTTGCAAATGGTTGTGGTGAACCAAACTTAGTTGCACATGGATGTGGTGAACCAAACTTTGTTGCACATGGTTGTGGCGAACCAAACGTTGGTGCACATGGTTGTGGCGAACCAAACGTTTGTGCACATGGTTGTGGTGAACCAAACGTTGGTGCACATGGTTGTGGCAAACCAAACGTTGGTGCACATGGTTGTGGTGAACCAAACTTTGGTACAGATGGTTGTTGGGAACCAAACGTTGGTGCAGATGGCTGTGGTGAACCAAACGTTTTTGCACATGTTGTGGTGAACCAAACGTTGCTGTGTAGATGGTTGTGGCGAACCAAACGTTGGTGCACATGGTTGTTGGCAGTGGTGGGCCACCGACCGGTAGGGAGCGCTAATGCGCTAATCCGCTTATAGCGTAGCTAAATAATCTGTTAGCTTTACCGCGGATTAACTAACTTTTATAATTCATACGCGGATTTGCGCTATTTTTATTTAAAATGCAGTACCGCTAATAACTAATTATCTATCAGTAAAACCGAAAAAACTTATTTACAGGCCCGGACGACTGCTAACAGACCATATCCTGTCAGCGCCGGATGTGGTCCGTGACAAAAAAGCGTCCCCTCAGTCTCTTTACTAGAGCGAGCGCTCTCAGTTAGCAGCCAGTGTGTTACTCTGCAGCCTTATTGCTTGTTTTCGAAGAGTCAGACGAAGAGTTTTTAACATGGAGGGTGAACTTATGGATGTTTCTCAGCGGCCTACGCGACGCGTCTGGATTTTTAAAAGTATTTCGCCACTGCCCTCTTCAAAATGGCGGCCGCGACGGCCACAGAAGATAAGGACTTTCCATGAAAACACGGTAAAAACAATTATTTCTTTGCTGAGAAAAAATATATTTCTTATCTGACTTTATAGCACAAGGTTTTTCTGAGCTTAACCGGTTCAAATGGTCA
Organism: Garcialebias charrua; assembly: GCA_038048925.1. Classification (NCBI taxonomy): domain Eukaryota; kingdom Metazoa; phylum Chordata; class Actinopteri; order Cyprinodontiformes; family Rivulidae; genus Garcialebias; species Garcialebias charrua. Next base: position 18,840 of record JBBPBX010062675.1, read on the forward strand.
AATCTGCTGGATTAAAAAAATTATTTCGCCAGTTGCCCTCTTCAAAATGGCGGTTAGCGTGTTAGCATTAGCGTCCGCTAGCATTGGTAATACATAAGTGCTTTTGAAATTGTGGACCGTAAATAAATCAATAAGTGCTTTAGAAATAGCGGAACTAATTTTTGGATTAGCGCTGCCCAGCACTGGTTGTTGGGAACCAAACGTTGGTGCACATGTTGTTGGGAACCAAATGTTTGTGCAGATGGCTGTGGTGAACCAAACGTTGGTGCAGATGGCTGTGGTGAACCAAACGTTGTTGCACATGGTTGTGGTGAACCAAAGGTTGCTGTGTAGATGGTTGTGGTGAACCAAACGTTGGTGCACATGGTTGTGGTGAACCAAAGGTTGCTGTGTAGATGGTTGTGGTGAACCAAACGTTGGTGCACATGGTTGTGGCAAACCAAACGTTGGTGCACATGGTTGTGGCGAACCAAACGTTGGTGCACATGGTTGTTGGGAATCAAACGTTGGTGCACATGGTTGTGGCGAAACAAACGTTGGTGCACATGGTTTTTGGGAACCAAACGTTGGTGCAGATGGTTGAGGTGAACCAAACGTTAGTGCAGATTGTACCGTTTTCCTCCTTCCTGTGGGTCCCTGAGTGAGTCCTCTGCCCCCGTTCCTCAGTACATGGCCTCGGTGTCACGGATGTTTCCAAATGACAAACTGAAAGTACTTCCCAGTTTTTTGGCTACTCCACCACCTTCCCTTTTTTTCTTCCTGCTCCAGTTCAACAAGGAGGTGGAGCTTTGGCCCTTCGCCCCACCCAACATATGCTGCTGAGAGTTTTCTTTGTCACTGCAGTGGGACAGCATGGCAGCTTTCCTCTCCACCTGGAAGTAAACACACAGTGCACACCTGTCAGATCTGCAGTTGACAGGTCCCTCTTGTAAATGAGTCCTTGTGGCTCAATGAAACTAGCCTGTGTAAATAAAGGTAGAATGAAAAAATTGTGTAAACACACAAAAAGTCACATTTACCTGCATATCATGTGAGGTTAAGGTGACCACGCTGATCTCCACCCCTCTGTCGCTGCAGGTCTTTAGCATGTTGACCACCTCCCCATGTTTGGCCCACTTACAGTCGTGTTCGCCCACTGCCAATATATAGTCTCCTTCCCTCAGTCCTGCCTCCTGAGCAGCACAAACACATGTGAACGTCTCAACCAGCAGCACAGGTTTATCCAATTACATTACCAGACTAGTTGTTGCTGCAGTCTTTAAACATTAGACCTTCAATCACTGAGTGTTACACAGCTGCTAACAGCTCGTTTAAACAAGTGTGATCAATTTGTGAATTAGTGTTCTATTTCATCCCTACTGATGCCAGAGGGCGGTGCTGAAAGCACTGAATGTTCCCTTCGCGCATGCACTGTTTTGAGTAATTATATCAACAACGCCACACAGGTGTGACCAGATAAGCAATCAGAGGCTATGTAGCCTAGCGTTAGCCGTAAATCAGTCACTTTTTTTCTTCTCGTGTGCGTTCAATCCAAGCCTAAAGGCCTTTCGATTTTCCTTTCTCACAGTCGCTGGAGGTCCGACTGCCTGTAGAGCTGTGTGTTCACCCTCTGCGGGCCGCAACGGTTTTAACCTTCATCAAGGTATTTCATTTGGGCTACCGTGGCTTCGCCCCTCTCCCAAAATCACAGCATTGACTACTGTGCTTCAACACTGGTGAGTAGCTTTTGCTTATGTCGCGGTTCCACCGCTTGTGGCGGCTCCGTCCGCCTTGGGAGGAGGCTACCATGTGGATCACTTAAGTAATCTTTACTCTGCCTTGACTGCGGCTCCCTTGACTGCGGCTTCTGTTGCCACTGGTGTGGCTCCATCAGCTTTGGGAGGCAATTTCCACATGAGGTTTGACACGTGAGTAA
>JBBPBX010062676.1:0-20754 GCA_038048925.1 Garcialebias charrua
ATGATGTATCACTGAGATATAACTATAGAAGTAATGTAGGGGGCGCACTTGAGTCAAATGTTTGCCCACCATATCAATGTGTCCACAAGGGCTCACTGATGATGCACAATAAATCTGGTTCAGATCGGATGATGTATCACTGAGATATAACAGTTTGAATAATCTAGGGGGCGCTCTGGAGTCATATGTTAGCCCACCATATCAATGTGTCCACAAGGGCTCACTGATGATGCACAATAAATCTAGTTCAGATCGGATAATGTATCACTGAGATATAACTATAGAAATAATGTAGGGGGCGCACTTGAGTCAAATGTTAGCCCACCATATCAATGTGTCCACAAGGGCTCACTGATGATGCACAATAAATCTGGTTCAGATCGGATGATGTATCACTGAGATATATTTATAGAAATAATGTAGGGGGCGCACTTGAGTCAAATGTTAGCTCACTATATCAATGTGTCCACAAGGGCTCACTGATGATGCACAATAAATCTGGTTCAGATCGGATGATGTATCACTGAGATACAACAGTTTGAATAATCTAGGGGGCGCTATGGAGGCTATTTGCTAATTAGCATAAACACCTGTTCAAGGGGTGGGTAATGATCGATCATAATGATTTTGGTACTCCTCAGATCAAATCTGTGGAGTTTAGAACCAAACGTATGGTGACGGCGTTACGTCTTACTTCGCCACGTCACCACGCCCACTTGCTCCACCCAAAACGAACAGTGCTGGAAAGCTTGTTACACCACCATGTCTTCGGTGACTGGATACAATGTCACGCTGATTAGGTAACAGGGATCCGTTATGGACCGTTCAACGTAAAACTTTACACTTCCTGTTGTCAGGGGGCGTGGCTTAAGTGATGTCATGATTTGACCATACAGTTTTGCAGGGGACCGGATGTGGGTCAATCACTGAAGGTTTGATGTATTAGACAGTTTTCGTGTAAGAGCTGTAAGCGTTTCGTTTTTCATGGCGAGATGTCCAACTTTGAGGTCTGGCCCCGCCCCTTCAGCATGCATGAAAACGCACAGTTTTGATAACATTTGTTCCCCCGTGCCTTATAAAGAAACTGGCCAAGTTTGAATCAAATCGAGCGAAATCCCTAGGAGGAGTTCGTTGAAATGCAGAGGCTGTAAACGGCCAAAAAGGGGTGAAAATTTGGTCATCGTTCCAAAATGGCCGCCTTACCATTTATCGTACAACATTGGTGCCAGAGAGTTTTCTGTGCATCTTGGTGAGTTGGACAAGTGTACCAAATTTCATGATTCTACGTCAAACTAAGGTCAATGCGGAGGGTATTTTGAATATTTCTAGGGGGCGCTCTTGAGCCGTTTCTGTAGCGATTTGCTAATTAGCATAAACACCTGTTCAAGGGGTGGGCAATGATCGATCATACTGATTTTGGTACTCCTCGGATCAAATCTGTGGATTTTAGATCCAAACGTATGGTGATGGCGTTACGTCTTACTTCGCCATGTCGCCACGCCCACTTGCTCCACCCAAAACGAACAGTGCTGGAAAGCTTGTTACACCAACATGTCTTTAGTCACTGGACACAATGTCACGCTGATTAGGTAACACGGGTCCGATATGGACCTTTCAAAGTAAAACTTTACACTTCCTGTTGTCAGGGGGCGTGGCTTAAGTGATGTCATGATTTGACCATACAGTTTTGCAGGGGACCGGATGTGGGTCAATAACTGAAGGTTTGATGTATTAGACTCTTTTCGTGTAAGAGCTGTAAGCGTTTCGTTTTTCATGGCGAGATGTCCAACTTTGACGTCTGGCCCCGCCCCTTACACCACCATGTCTTCGGTGACTGGATACAATGTCACGCTGATTAGGTAACAGGGATCCGTTATGGACCGTTCAACGTAAAACTTTACACTTCCTGTTGTCAGGGGGCGTGGCTTAAGTGATGTCATGATTTGACCATACAGTTTTGCAGGGGACCGGATGTGGGTCAATCACTGAAGGTTTGATGTATTAGACAGTTTTCGTGTAAGAGCTGTAAGCGTTTCGTTTTTCATGGCGAGATGTCCAACTTTGAGGTCTGGCCCCGCCCCTTCAGCATGCATGAAAACGCACAGTTTTGATAACATTTGTTCCCCCGTGCCTTATAAAGAAACTGGCCAAGTTTGAATCAAATCGAGCGAAATCCCTAGGAGGAGTTCGTTGAAATGCAGAGGCTGTAAACGGCCAAAAAGGGGTGAAAATTTGGTCATCGTTCCAAAATGGCCGCCTTACCATTTATCGTACAACATTGGTGCCAGAGAGTTTTCTGTGCATCTTGGTGAGTTGGACAAGTGTACCAAATTTCATGATTCTACGTCAAACTAAGGTCAATGCGGAGGGTATTTTGAATATTTCTAGGGGGCGCTCTTGAGCCGTTTCTGTAGCGATTTGCTAATTAGCATAAACACCTGTTCAAGGGGTGGGCAATGATCGATCATACTGATTTTGGTACTCCTCGGATCAAATCTGTGGATTTTAGATCCAAACGTATGGTGATGGCGTTACGTCTTACTTCGCCATGTCGCCACGCCCACTTGCTCCACCCAAAACGAACAGTGCTGGAAAGCTTGTTACACCAACATGTCTTTAGTCACTGGACACAATGTCACGCTGATTAGGTAACACGGGTCCGATATGGACCTTTCAAAGTAAAACTTTACACTTCCTGTTGTCAGGGGGCGTGGCTTAAGTGATGTCATGATTTGACCATACAGTTTTGCAGGGGACCGGATGTGGGTCAATAACTGAAGGTTTGATGTATTAGACTCTTTTCGTGTAAGAGCTGTAAGCGTTTCGTTTTTCATGGCGAGATGTCCAACTTTGACGTCTGGCCCCGCCCCTTCAGCATTCATGAAAACGCACAATTTTGATGTCGTTTGTTCCCCCATGCCTTATGAAGAAACTGGCCAAGTTTGAACCAAATCGAGCGAAATTCATAGGAGGAGTTCGTTCAAATGCAGAGGCTGTAAACGGCCAAAAAGGGGTGAAAATGTGGTCATCGTTCCAAAATGGCCGCCTTACCATTTATTGTACAACATTGGTGCCAGAGGGTTTTCTGTGCATCTTGGTGAGTTGGACAAGTGTACCAAATTTCATGATTCTACGTCAAACTAAGGTCAATGCGGAGGGTATTTTGAAAATTTCTAGGGGGCGCTCTTGAGCCGTTTTTGTGGCGATTTTTGCCACACCCCCAAAATACGTAATTTTTCACCAGTCCTGACGAGTCCGCCAAATTTGGTGAGTTTTCGTATATGATAAAGCCCCCAAAAGGCCACTTAAAGAGGGACTAGAATAAAAATAATAATAATTAAAGCTGCAAGCAGCATTGAGGCCCTCGCAGCTTAGCGCCGCTCGGACCTTATTGAGGCGACCGCGCGAGCTCCAGCTCGTCCGCTCGGTCGCCATTTCGAAGTCTCTCGTGTCTACTCCGCACCAGGGGTGCACACGCACAATAAATCTGGTTCAGATTGGATGATGTCTCACTGAGATATAACAGTTTGAATAATCTAGGGGGCGCTCTGGAGTCAAATGTTAGCCCACCATATCAATGTGTCCACAAGGTCTCACTGATGATGCACAATAAATCTGGTTCAGATCGGCTAATGAATCACTGAGATATAACTATATACATGATGTAGGGGGCGCACTTGAGTCAAATGTTAGCCCACCATATCAATGTGTCCACAAGGACTCACTGATGATGCACAATAAATCTGGTTCAGATCGGATGATGTATCACTGAGATATAACTATAGACATAATGTAGGGGGCGCAATGGAGTCAAAATTTACATACCATTATCAATGTGTGTAGAAGTGTTCACTGATGAATCATAATAAATCTCGTGCAGATCGGATAATGTATCACTAAGATATAACTGTAGTAATAATATAGGGGGCGCTATGGAGTAAAAATGTACATACCATTATCAATGTGTGTCGAAGTGTTCACTGATAAAGCACAATAAATCTTGTGCAGATTGGATAATGTATCACTGAGATATAACTGTAGTAATAATATAGGGGGCGCTATGGAGTAAAAATTTACATACCATTATCAATGTGTATAGAAGTGTTCACTGATGAATCACAATAAATCTCGTGCAGATCGGATAATGTATCACTAAGATATAACTGTAGTAATAATATAGGGGGCGCTATGGAGTAAAAATTTACATACCATTATCAATGTGTGTCGAAGTGTTCACTGATAAAGCACAATAAATCTGGTTCAGATCGGATGATGTATCACTGAGATATAACTATAGACATAATGTAGGGGGCGCACTTGAGTCAAATGTTAGCCCACCATATCAATGTGTCCACAAGGGCTCACTGATGATGCACAATAAATCTGGTTCAGATCGGATGATGTATCACTGAGATATAACTATAGAAGTAATGTAGGGGGCGCACTTGAGTCAAATGTTAGCCCACCATATCAATGTGTCCACAAGGGCTCACTGATGATGCACAATAAATCTGGTTCAGATCGGATGATGTATCACTGAGATATAACTATAGAAATAATGTAGGGGGCGCACTTGAGTCAAATGTTAGCCCACCATATCAATGTGTCCACAAGGGCTCACTGATGATGCACAATAAATCTGGTTCAGATCGGATGATGTATCACTGAGATATAACTATAGAAATAATGTAGGGGGCGCACTTGAGTCAAATGTTAGCCCACCATATCAATGTGTCCACAAGGGCTCACTGATGATGCACAATAAATCTGGTTCAGATCGGATGATGTATCACTGAGATATAACTATAGAAATAATGTAGGGGGCGCACTTGAGTCAAATGTTAGCCCACCATATCAATGTGTCCACAAGGGCTCACTGATGATGCACAATAAATCTGGTTCAGATCGGATGATGTATCACTGAGATACAACAGTTTGAATAATCTAGGGGGCGCTATGGAGGCTATTTGCTAATTAGCATAAACACCTGTTCAAGGGGTGGGTAATGATCGATCATAATGATTTTGGTACTCCTCAGATCAAATCTGTGGAGTTTAGAACCAAACGTATGGTGACGGCGTTACGTCTTACTTCGCCACGTCACCACGCCCACTTGCTCCACCCAAAACGAACAGTGCTGGAAAGCTTGTTACACCAACATGTCTTCGGTGACTGGATACAATGTCACGCTGATTAGGTAACAGGGGTCCGATATGGACCGTTCAACGTAAAACTTTACACTTCCTGTTGTCAGGGGGCGTGGCTTAAGTGATGTCATGATTTGACCATACAGTTTTGCAGGGGACCAGATGTGGGTCAATCACTGAAGGTTTGATGTATTAGACAGTTTTCGTGTAAGAGCTGTAAGCGTTTCGTTTTTCATGGCGAGATGTCCAACTTTGAGGTCTGGCCCCGCCCCTTCAGCATGCATGAAAACGCACAGTTTTGATAACATTTGTTCCCCCGTGCCTTATGAAGAAACTGACCAAGTTTGAACCAAATCGAGCGAAATTCATAGGAGGAGTTCGTTCAAATGCGGAGGCTGTAAACGGCCAAAAAGGGGTGAAAATTTGGTCATCGTTCCAAAATGGCCGCCTTACCATTTATTGTACAACATTGGTGCCAGAGGGTTTTCTGTGCATCTTGGTGAGTTGGACAAGTGTACCAAATTTCATGATTCTACGTCAAACTAAGGTCAATGCGGAGGGTATTTTGAATATTTCTAGGGGGCGCTCTTGAGCCGTTTCTGTAGCAAATTGCTAATTAGCATAAACACCTGTTCAAGGGGTGGGCAATGATCGATCATACTGATACTGGTACTCCTCAAATCAAATCTGTGGATTTTAGATCCAAACGTATGGTGATGGCGTTACGTCTTACTTCGCCATGTCGCCACGCCCACTTGCTCCACCCAAAACGAACAGTGCTGGAAAGCTTGTTACACCAACATGTCTTTAGTCACTGGACACAATGTCACGCTGATTAGGTAACACGGGTCCGATATGGACCTTTCAAAGTAAAACTTTACACTTCCTGTTGTCAGGGGGCGTGGCTTAAGTGATGTCATGATTTGACCATACAGTTTTGCAGGGGACCGGATGTGGGTCAATAACTGAAGGTTTGATGTATTAGACTCTTTTCGTGTAAGAGCTGTAAGCGTTTCGTTTTTCATGGCGAGATGTCCAACTTTGACGTCTGGCCCCGCCCCTTCAGCATTCATGAAAACGCACAATTTTGATGTCGTTTGTTCCCCCATGCCTTATGAAGAAACTGGCCAAGTTTGAACCAAATCGAGCGAAATTCATAGGAGGAGTTCGTTCAAATGCAGAGGCTGTAAACGGCCAAAAAGGGGTGAAAATGTGGTCATCGTTCCAAAATGGCCGCCTTACCATTTATTGTACAACATTGGTGCCAGAGGGTTTTCTGTGCATCTTGGTGAGTTGGACAAGTGTACCAAATTTCATGATTCTACGTCAAACTAAGGTCAATGCGGAGGGTATTTTGAAAATTTCTAGGGGGCGCTCTTGAGCCGTTTTCTGTGGCGATTTTTGCCACGCCCCCAAAATACGTAATTTTTCACCAGTCCTGACGAGTCCGCCAAATTTGGTGAGTTTTCGTATATGATAAAGCCCCCAAAAGGCCACTTAAAGAGGGACTAGAATAAAAAAAAAAAAAATAATAATAATTAAAGCTGCAAGCAGCATTGAGGCCCTCGCAGCTTAGCGCCGCTCGGACCTTATTGAGGCGACCGCGCGAGCTCCAGCTCGTCCGCTCGGTCGCCATTTCGAAGTCTCTCGTGTCTACTCCGCACCAGGGGTGCACACGCACAATAAATCTGGTTCAGATCAGATGATGTCTCACTGAGATATAACAGTTTGAATAATCTAGGGGGCGCTATGGAGTTATATGTTAAATCACAAAATCAATGTGTCCACAAGGGCTCACTGATGATGCACAATAAATCTGGTTCAGATCGGATGATGTATCACTGAGATATAACTATAGAAATAATGTAGGGGGCGCACTTGAGTTAAATGTTAGCCCACCATATCAATGTGTCCACAAGGGCTCACTGATGATGCACAATAAATCTGGTTCAGATCGGATGATGTATCACTGAGATATAACAGTTTGAATAATCTAGGGGGCGCTCTGGAGTCATATGTTAAACCACAATATCAATGTGTCCACAATGTCTCAATGATGATTCACAGTAAATCTGGTTCAGATCGGATGATGTATCACTGAGATATAACTATAGAAATAATGTAGGGGGCGCACTTGAGTCAAATGTTAGCCCACCTTATCAATGTGTCCACAAGGACTCACTGATGATGCACAATAAATCTGGTTCAGATCGGATGATGTCTCACTGAGATATAACAGTTTGAATAATCTAGGGGGCGCTCTGGAGTCACATGTTAAACCACAATATCAATGTGTCCACAAGGTCTCACTGATGATACACGATAAATCTGGTTCAGATCGGATGATGTCTCACTGAGATATAACAGTTTGAATAATCTAGGGGGCGCTATGGAGTTATATGTTAAACCACAATATCAATGTGTCCACAAGGGCTCACTGATTATTCACAATAAATTTGGTTCAGATCGGATGATGTATCACTGAGATATAACTATAGAAATAATGTAGGGGGCGCACTTGAGTCAAATTTAGCCCACCTTGTCAATGTGTCCACAAGGGCTCATTGATGATACACAATAAATCTGGTTCAGATCAGATGATGTCTCACTGAGATATAACAGTTTGAGTAATCTAGGGGGCGCTCTGGAGTCATATGTTAAACCACAATATCAATGTGTCCACAATGTCTCACTGATGATACACAATAAATCTGGTTCAGATCGGATGATGTATCACTGAGATATAACTGTAGTAATAATATAGGGGGCGCTATGGAGTAAAAATTTACATACCATTATCAATGTGTGTCGACGTGTTCACTGATAAAGCACAATAAATCTCGTACAGATCGGCTAATGAATCACTGAGATATAACTATATACATGATGTAGGGGGCGCACTTGAGTCAAATGTTGGCCCACCATATCAATGTGTCCACAAGGACTCACTGATGATGCACAATAAATCTGGTTCAGATCGGATGATGTATCACTGAGATATAACCATAGACATAATGTAGGTGGCGCAATGGAGTCAAAATTTACATACCATTATCAATGTGTGTAGAAGTGTTCACTGATGAATCATAATAAATCTCGTGCAGATCGGATAATGTATCACTAAGATATAACTGTAGTAATAATATAGGGGGCGCTATGGAGTAAAAATGTACATACCATTATCAATGTGTGTCGAAGTGTTCACTGATAAAGCACAATAAATCTTGTGCAGATTGGATAATGTATCACTGAGATATAACTGTAGTAATAATATAGGGGGCGCTATGGAGTAAAAATTTACATACCATTATCAATGTGTATAGAAGTGTTCACTGATGAATCACAATAAATCTCGTGCAGATCGGATAATGTATCACTAAGATATAACTGTAGTAATAATATAGGGGGCGCTATGGAGTAAAAATTTACATACCATTATCAATGTGTGTCGAAGTGTTCACTGATAAAGCACAATAAATCTGGTTCAGATCGGATGATGTATCACTGAGATATAACTATAGACATAATGTAGGGGGCGCACTTGAGTCAAATGTTAGCCCACCATATCAATGTGTCCACAAGGGCTCACTGATGATGCACAATAAATCTGGTTCAGATCGAATGATGTATCACTGAGATATAACTATAGAAGTAATGTAGGGGGCGCACTTGAGTCAAATGTTAGCCCACCATATCAATGTGTCCACAAGGGCTCACTGATGATGCACAATAAATCTGGTTCAGATCGGATGATGTATCACTGAGATATAACTATAGAAGTAATGTAGGGGGCGCACTTGAGTCAAATGTTAGCCCACCATATCAATGTGTCCACAAGGGCTCACTGATGATGCACAATAAATCTGGTTCAGATCGGATGATGTATCACTGAGATATAACTATAGAAGTAATGTAGGGGGCGCACTTGAGTCAAATGTTAGCCCACCATATCAATGTGTCCACAAGGGCTCACTGATGATGCACAATAAATCTGGTTCAGATCGGATGATGCATCACTGAGATATAAGTATAGAAATAATGTAGGGGGCGCACTTGAGTCAAATGTTAGCCCACCATATCAATGTGTCCACAAGGGCTCACTGATGATGCACAATAAATCTGGTTCAGATCGGATGATGTATCACTGAGATACAACAGTTTGAATAATCTAGGGGGCGCTATGGAGGCTATTTGCTAATTAGCATAAACACCTGTTCAAGGGGTGGGTAATGATCGATCATAATGATTTTGGTACTCCTCAGATCAAATCTGTGGAGTTTAGAACCAAACGTATGGTGACGGCGTTACGTCTTACTTCGCCACGTCACCACGCCCACTTGCTCCACCCAAAACGAACAGTGCTGGAAAGCTTGTTACACCAACATGTCTTCGGTGACTGGATACAATGTCACGCTGATTAGGTAACAGGGGTCCGATATGGACCGTTCAACGTAAAACTTTACACTTCCTGTTGTCAGGGGGCGTGGCTTAAGTGATGTCATGATTTGACCATACAGTTTTGCAGGGGACCAGATGTGGGTCAATCACTGAAGGTTTGATGTATTAGACAGTTTTCGTGTAAGAGCTGTAAGCGTTTCGTTTTTCATGGCGAGATGTCCAACTTTGAGGTCTGGCCCCGCCCCTTCAGCATGCATGAAAACGCACAGTTTTGATAACATTTGTTCCCCCGTGCCTTATGAAGAAACTGACCAAGTTTGAACCAAATCGAGCGAAATTCATAGGAGGAGTTCGTTCAAATGCGGAGGCTGTAAACGGCCAAAAAGGGGTGAAAATTTGGTCATCGTTCCAAAATGGCCGCCTTACCATTTATTGTACAACATTGGTGCCAGAGGGTTTTCTGTGCATCTTGGTGAGTTGGACAAGTGTACCAAATTTCATGATTCTACGTCAAACTAAGGTCAATGCGGAGGGTATTTTGAATATTTCTAGGGGGCGCTCTTGAGCCGTTTCTGTAGCAAATTGCTAATTAGCATAAACACCTGTTCAAGGGGTGGGCAATGATCGATCATACTGATACTGGTACTCCTCAAATCAAATCTGTGGATTTTAGATCCAAACGTATGGTGATGGCGTTACGTCTTACTTCGCCATGTCGCCACGCCCACTTGCTCCACCCAAAACGAACAGTGCTGGAAAGCTTGTTACACCAACATGTCTTTAGTCACTGGACACAATGTCACGCTGATTAGGTAACACGGGTCCGATATGGACCTTTCAAAGTAAAACTTTACACTTCCTGTTGTCAGGGGGCGTGGCTTAAGTGATGTCATGATTTGACCATACAGTTTTGCAGGGGACCGGATGTGGGTCAATAACTGAAGGTTTGATGTATTAGACTCTTTTCGTGTAAGAGCTGTAAGCGTTTCGTTTTTCATGGCGAGATGTCCAACTTTGACGTCTGGCCCCGCCCCTTCAGCATTCATGAAAACGCACAATTTTGATGTCGTTTGTTCCCCCATGCCTTATGAAGAAACTGGCCAAGTTTGAACCAAATCGAGCGAAATTCATAGGAGGAGTTCGTTCAAATGCAGAGGCTGTAAACGGCCAAAAAGGGGTGAAAATTTGGTCATCGTTCCAAAATGGCCGCCTTACCATTTATTGTACAACATTGGTGCCAGAGGGTTTTCTGTGCATCTTGGTGAGTTGGACAAGTGTACCAAATTTCATGATTCTACGTCAAACTAAGGTCAATGCGGAGGGTATTTTGAAAATTTCTAGGGGGCGCTCTTGAGCCGTTTCTGTGGCGATTTTTGCCACGCCCCCAAAATACGTAATTTTTCACCAGTCCTGACGAGTCCGCCAAATTTGGTGAGTTTTCGTATATGATAAAGCCCCCAAAAGGCCACTTAAAGAGGGACTAGAATAAAAATAAAAAAAAATAATAATAATTAAAGCTGCAAGCAGCATTGAGGCCCTCGCAGCTTAGCGCCGCTCGGACCTTATTGAGGCGACCGCGCGAGCTCCAGCTCGTCCGCTCGGTCGCCATTTCGAAGTCTCTCGTGTCTACTCCGCACCAGGGGTGCACACGCACAATAAATCTGGTTCAGATCAGATGATGTCTCACTGAGATATAACAGTTTGAATAATCTAGGGGGCGCTATGGAGTTATATGTTAAATCACAAAATCAATGTGTCCACAAGGGCTCACTGATGATGCACAATAAATCTGGTTCAGATCGGATGATGTATCACTGAGATATAACTATAGAAATAATGTAGGGGGCGCACTTGAGTTAAATGTTAGCCCACCATATCAATGTGTCCACAAGGGCTCACTGATGATGCACAATAAATCTGGTTCAGATCGGATGATGTATCACTGAGATATAACAGTTTGAATAATCTAGGGGGCGCTCTGGAGTCATATGTTAAACCACAATATCAATGTGTCCACAATGTCTCAATGATGATTCACAGTAAATCTGGTTCAGATCGGATGATGTATCACTGAGATATAACTATAGAAATAATGTAGGGGGCGCACTTGAGTCAAATGTTAGCCCACCTTATCAATGTGTCCACAAGGACTCACTGATGATGCACAATAAATCTGGTTCAGATCGGATGATGTCTCACTGAGATATAACAGTTTGAATAATCTAGGGGGCGCTCTGGAGTCACATGTTAAACCACAATATCAATGTGTCCACAAGGTCTCACTGATGATACACGATAAATCTGGTTCAGATCGGATGATGTCTCACTGAGATATAACAGTTTGAATAATCTAGGGGGCGCTATGGAGTTATATGTTAAACCACAATATCAATGTGTCCACAAGGGCTCACTGATTATTCACAATAAATTTGGTTCAGATCGGATGATGTATCACTGAGATATAACTATAGAAATAATGTAGGGGGCGCACTTGAGTCAAATTTAGCCCACCTTGTCAATGTGTCCACAAGGGCTCATTGATGATACACAATAAATCTGGTTCAGATCAGATGATGTCTCACTGAGATATAACAGTTTGAGTAATCTAGGGGGCGCTCTGGAGTCATATGTTAAACCACAATATCAATGTGTCCACAATGTCTCACTGATGATACACAATAAATCTGGTTCAGATCGGATGATGTATCACTGAGATATAACTGTAGTAATAATATAGGGGGCGCTATGGAGTAAAAATTTACATACCATTATCAATGTGTGTCGACGTGTTCACTGATAAAGCACAATAAATCTCGTACAGATCGGATAATGTATCACTGAGATATAACTGTAGAAATAATATAGGGGGCGCTGTGGAGTAAAAATTTACATACCATTATCAATGTGTGTAGAAGTGTTCACTGATGAATCACAATAAATCTCGTGCAGATCGGATAATGTATCACTAAGATATAACTGTAGTAATAATACAGGGGGCGCTATGGAGTAAAAATTTACATACCATCATCAATGTGTGTAGAAGTGTTCACTGATAAAGCACAATAAATCTCGTGCAGATCGGATAATGTATCACTAAGATATAACTGTAGTAATAATACAGGGGGCGCTATGGAGTAAAAATTTACATACCATTATCAATGTGTGTAGAAGTGTTCACTGATAAAGCACAATAAATCTCGTGCAGATCGGATAATGTATCACTAAGATATAACTGTAGTAATAATATAGGGGGCGCTATGGAGTAAAAATTTACATACCATTATCAATGTGTGTCGAAGTGTTCACTGATAAAGCACAATAAATCTCGTGCAGATCGGATAATGTATCACTGAGATATAACTATAGAAATAATATAGGGGGCGCAATGGAGTAAAAAGTTACACACCATATCAATGTGTACACAAGGGCTCACTGATGATGCACAATAAATCTGGTTCAGATCGGATGATGTATCACTGAGATACAACAGTTTGAATAATCTAGGGGGCGCTATGGAGGCTATTTGCTAATTAGCATAAACACCTGTTCAAGGGGTGGGTAATGATCGATCATAATGATTTTGGTACTCCTCAGATCAAATCTGTGGAGTTTAGAACCAAACGTATGGTGACGGCGTTACGTCTTACTTCGCCACGTCACCACGCCCACTTGCTCCACCCAAAACGAACAGTGCTGGAAAGCTTGTTACACCAACATGTCTTCGGTGACTGGATACAATGTCACGCTGATTAGGTAACAGGGGTCCGATATGGACCGTTCAACGTAAAACTTTACACTTCCTGTTGTCAGGGGGCGTGGCTTAAGTGATGTCATGATTTGACCATACAGTTTTGCAGGGGACCAGATGTGGGTCAATCACTGAAGGTTTGATGTATTAGACAGTTTTCGTGTAAGAGCTGTAAGCGTTTCGTTTTTCATGGCGAGATGTCCAACTTTGAGGTCTGGCCCCGCCCCTTCAGCATGCATGAAAACGCACAGTTTTGATAACATTTGTTCCCCCGTGCCTTATGAAGAAACTGACCAAGTTTGAACCAAATCGAGCGAAATTCATAGGAGGAGTTCGTTCAAATGCGGAGGCTGTAAACGGCCAAAAAGGGGTGAAAATTTGGTCATCGTTCCAAAATGGCCGCCTTACCATTTATTGTACAACATTGGTGCCAGAGGGTTTTCTGTGCATCTTGGTGAGTTGGACAAGTGTACCAAATTTCATGATTCTACGTCAAACTAAGGTCAATGCGGAGGGTATTTTGAATATTTCTAGGGGGCGCTCTTGAGCCGTTTCTGTAGCAAATTGCTAATTAGCATAAACACCTGTTCAAGGGGTGGGCAATGATCGATCATACTGATACTGGTACTCCTCAAATCAAATCTGTGGATTTTAGATCCAAACGTATGGTGATGGCGTTACGTCTTACTTCGCCATGTCGCCACGCCCACTTGCTCCACCCAAAACGAACAGTGCTGGAAAGCTTGTTACACCAACATGTCTTTAGTCACTGGACACAATGTCACGCTGATTAGGTAACACGGGTCCGATATGGACCTTTCAAAGTAAAACTTTACACTTCCTGTTGTCAGGGGGCGTGGCTTAAGTGATGTCATGATTTGACCATTCAGTAATGCAGGGGACCGGATGTGCGTCAATCACTGAAGGTTTGATGTATTAGACTCTTTTCGTGTAAGAGCTGTAAGCGTTTCGTTTTTCATGGCGAGATGTCCAACTTTGATGTCTGGCCCCGCCCCTTCAGCATTCATGAAAACGCACAATTTTGATATTGTTTGTTCCCCCGTGCCTTATGAAGAAACTGGCCAAGTTTGAACCAAATCGAGCGAAATCCCTAGGAGGAGTTCGTTCAATTGCGGAGGCTGTAAACGGCCAAAAAGGTGTAAAAATTTGGTCATCATTCCAAAATGGCCGCCTTACCATTTATCGTACAACGTTGGTGCCAGAGGGTTTTCTGTGCATCTTGGTGAGTTGGACAAGTGTACCAAATTTCACGATTCTACGTCAAACTAAGTCAATGCGGAGGGTATTTTGAAATTTTCTAGGGGGCGCTCTTGAGCCGTTTCTGTGGCGATTTTTGCCACGCCCCCAAAATATGTAATTTTTCACCAGTCCTGACGAGTCCGCCAAATTTGGTGAGTTTTCATATATGATAAAGCCCCCAAAAAGCCACTTAAAGAGGGACTAGAATAAAAATAATAATAATAATAATAAAAAAAATAATAATAATAAACACTACAATTACAATAGGTCCTTGCAGCGCTTCGCTGCTTCGGGCCTAATTAAAGCTGCAAGCAGCATTGAGGCCCTCGCAGCTTAGCGCCGCTCTGGCCTTATTGTGTCGACCACGGGACCTCCAGCTGATCTGCTCGGTCACCAACTCAAACTCTCTCATGCCCATCCAGCACCCGTTTGCCAAGAAAGTTAGCGAATAACAACAAAACATACGTGTTTAGAAGTGCTGACTGGTGACACACAGTAAATGTAGAACAGATCAGATGATCTAGCAATGAGATGTAACAGTTTGAAAAATAATGTAGGGGCGCACTGGAGTTATCTGTTAAACCACAGTATCAATGTGTGTAGAAGTGCTCACTGATGATGTACAATAAATCTGGTAAATATCGGATGATGTATAACTGAGATATAACAGTTTGAATAATCTAGGGGGCGCTCTTGAGTCATATGTTAAACCACAATATCAATGTCTCCACAAGGTCTCACTGATGAAGCATAGTAAATCTCGTGCAGATCGGATAATGTATCACTGAGATATAACTATAGTAATAATATAGGGGGCGCTATGGAGTATAAATTTACATACCATTATCAATGTGTGTAGAAGTGTTCACTGATGAATCACAATAAATCTGTGCAGATCGGATAATGTATCACTAAGATATAACTGTAGTAATAATATAGGGGGCGCTATGGAGTAAAAATTTACATACCATTATCAATGTGTGTCGAAGTGTTCACTGAAGATGCACAATAAATCTGGTTTAGATCGGATGATGTATCACTGAGATATAACGATTTGAATAATCTAGGGGGCACTCTTGAGTCATATGTTAAACCACAATATCAATGTGTCCACAAGGTCTCACTGATGAAGCATAGTAAATCTCGTGCAGATCGGATAATGTATCACTGAGATATAACTGTAGTAATAATATAGGGGGCGCTATGGAGTAAAAATTTACATACCATTATCAATGTGTGTAGAAGTGTTCACTGATGAATCACAATAAATCTCATGCAGATCGGATAATGTATCACTAAGATATAACTGTAGTAATAATATAGGGGGCGCTATGGAGTAAAAATGTACATACCATTATCAATGTGTGTCGAAGTGTTCACTGATAAAGCACAATAAATCTCGTGCAGATCGGATAATGTATCACTAAGATATAACTGTAGTAATAATACAGGGGGCGCTATGGAGTAAAAATTTACATACCATCATCAATGTGTGTAGAAGTGTTCACTGATGAATCACAATAAATCTCGTGCAGATCGGATAATGTATCACTAAGATATAACTGTAGTAATAATATAGGGGGCGCTATGGAGTAAAAATTTACATACCATTATCAATGTGTGTCGAAGTGTTCACTGATAAAGCACAATAAATCTCGTGCAGATCGGATAATGTATCACTGAGATATAACTGTAGTAATAATATAGGGGGCGCTATGGAGTAAAAATTTACATACCATTATCAATGTGTGTAGAAGTGTTCACTGATGAATCACAATAAATCTCGTGCAGATCGGATAATGTATCACTAAGATATAACTGTAGTAATAATATAGGGGGCGCTATGGAGTAAAAATTTACATACCATTATCAATGTGTGTCGAAGTGTTCACTGATAAAGCACAATAAATCTTGTGCAGATCGGATAATGTATCACTAAGATATAACTGTAGTAATAATACAGGGGGCGCTATGGAGTAAAAATTTACATACCATTATCAATGTGTGTAGAAGTGTTCACTGATGAATCACAATAAATCTCGTGCAGATCGGATAATGTATCACTAAGATATAACTGTAGTAATAATATAGGGGGCGCTATGGAGTAAAAATTTACATACCATTATCAATGTGTGTCGAAGTGTTCACTGATAAAGCACAATAAATCTCGTGCAGATTGGATAATGTATCACTGAGATATAACTGTAGTAATAATATAGGGGGCGCTATGGAGTAAAAATTTACATACCATTATCAATGTGTATAGAAGTGTTCACTGATGAATCACATTAAATCTCGTGCAGATCGGATAATGTATCACTAAGATATAACTGTAGTAATAATATAGGGGGCGCTATGGAGTAAAAATTTACATACATTATCAATGTGTGTCGAAGTGTTCACTGATAAAGCACAATAAATCTCGTGCAGATCGGATAATGTATCACTAAGATATAACTGTAGTAATAATACAGGGGGCGCTATGGAGTAAAAATTTACATACCATTATCAATGTGTGTAGAAGTGTTCACTGATGAATCATAATAAATCTCGTGCAGATCGGATAATGTATCACTAAGATATAACTGTAGTAATAATATAGGGGGCGCTATGGAGTAAAAATTTACATAACATTATCAATGTGTGTCGAAGTGTTCACTGATAAAGCATAATAAATCTCGTGCAGATCGGATGATGTATCACTGAGATATAACTATAGAAATAATGTAGGGGGCGCACTTGAGTCAAATGTTAGCCCACCATATCAATGTATCCACAAGGGCTCACTGATGATGCACAATAAATCTGGTTCAGATCGGATGATGTATCACTGAGATACAACAGTTTTAATAATGTAGGGGGCGCTATGGAGGCTATTTGCTAATTAGCATAAACACCTGTTCAAGGGATGGGTAATGATCGATCATAATGATTTTGGTACTCCTCAGATCAAATCTGTGGAGTTTAGAACCAAACGTATGGTGACGGCGTTGCCTCTTACTTCGCCACGTCACCACGCCCACTTGCTCCACCCAAAACGAACAGTGCTGGACAGCTTGTTACACCACCATGTCTTCGGCGACTGGATACAATGTCACGCTGATTAGGTAACAGGGATCCGATATGGACCGTTCAACGTAAAACTTTACACTTCCTGTTGTCAGGGGGCGTGGCTTAAGTGATGTCATGATTTGACCATACAGTTTTGCAGGGGACCGGATGTGGGTCAATCACTGAAGGTTTGATGTATTAGACAGTTTTCGTGTAAGAGCTGTAAGCGTTTCGTTTTTCATGGCGAGATGTCCAACTTTGAGGTCTGGCCCCGCCCCTTCAGCATGCATGAAAACGCACAGTTTTGATAACATTTGTTCCCCCGTGCCTTATAAAGAAACTGGCCAAGTTTGAATCAAATCGAGCGAAATCCCTAGGAGGAGTTCGTTGAAATGCAGAGGCTGTAAACGGCCAAAAAGGGGTGAAAATTTGGTCATCGTTCCAAAATGGCCGCCTTACCATTTATCGTACAACATTGGTGCCAGAGAGTTTTCTGTGCATCTTGGTGAGTTGGACAAGTGTACCAAATTTCATGATTCTACGTCAAACTAAGGTCAATGCGGAGGGTATTTTGAATATTTCTAGGGGGCGCTCTTGAGCCGTTTCTGTAGCGATTTGCTAATTAGCATAAACACCTGTTCAAGGGGTGGGCAATGATCGATCATACTGATTTTGGTACTCCTCGGATCAAATCTGTGGATTTTAGATCCAAACGTATGGTGATGGCGTTACGTCTTACTTCGCCATGTCGCCACGCCCACTTGCTCCACCCAAAACGAACAGTATTGGAATGCTTGTTACACCAACATGTCTTCCGTCACTGGACACAATGCCACGCTGATTAGGTAACAGGGGTCCGATATGGACCTTTCAAAGTAAAACTTTACACTTCCTGTTGTCAGGGGGCGTGGCTTAAGTGATGTCATGATTTGACAATACAGTTTTGCAGGGGACCGGATGTGGGTCAATAACTGAAGTTTTGATGTATTAGACTCTTTTCGTGTAAGAGCTGTAAGCGTTTCGTTTTTCATGGCGAGATGTCCAACTTTGACGTCTGGCCCCGCCCCTTCAGCATTCATGAAAACGCACAATTTTGATGTTGTTTGTTCCCCCGTGCCTTATGAAGAAACTGGCCAAGTTTGAACCAAATCGAGCGAAATTCATAGGAGGAGTTCGTTGAAATGCGGAGGCTGTAAACGGCCAAAAAGGGGTGAAAATTTGGTCATCGATCCAAAATGGCCGCCTTACCATTTATCGTACAACGTTGGTGCCAGAGGGTTTTCTGTGCATCTTGGTGAGTTGGACAAGCGTACCAAATTTCACGATTCTACGTCAAACTAAGGTCAATGCAAAGGGTATTTTGAAAATTTGTAGGGGGCGCTCTTGAGCCGTTTCTGTGACGATTTTTGCCACGCCCCCAGAATACGTAATTTTTCACCAGTCCTGACGAGTCCGCCAAATTTGGTGAGTTTTCGTATATGTTCAAGCCTCCATAAGGCCACTTCTTTTGGCGGAAGAAAAATAAAAAGAAAAAAAATAATAATAATTAAAGCTGCAAGCAGCGTTGAGGCCCTCGCAGCTTAGCGCCGCTCCAGCCTTATTGCGGCGACCGTGGGAGCTCCAGCTCGTCCGCTCGGTCGCTACGTTGAACGCTCTCGTACCTATCCCGTACCCGTTTTCCAAGAACAGTTGGCGAATACAGTTTCAGTATTGTATGTTACACAGGCAGAAGCTTGAAGAGTCGCCCAATAATTGTGAGTTTCTTGTATGAGTTGGTGGGGCTTAAGTGATGTCATGAATCAACAATACCAATGTGTATAGAATTGCTCACTGATGAAGCACAATAAATCTCGTGCAGATTGGATGATGTATGACTGAGATATAACTGTAGTAATAATATAGTGGGCGCTGTGGAGGGTATCACTATTGGTACCACTATCGATGGTAGTGGTTTTGGTGCACTTCGGTTCAAATCTGTGGAATTTAGAGCTAAACGTATGACGACGGTGTCATATCTGAGATTGTCACGCCGCCATGCATCTTTCCAAGTAAAAAAGTGACTTCCTGTTCTGAAGGGGCGGGGCTTAGATGATGTCAGAATATGATCACAGAGGATCATCGGGCATTCCACAGGGATGACTTATGCCAAGCTTGGTGCAGTTCTGTCTTTTATTGTGAAAGTTATAGTTGTTTGAAATTTATGACGAGAAGCGCAAACTAGAGGCCTGGCTACATCCCTTTAGCATAAATGAAAACGCAAGCTTTTGATAATTTTTACTGTCCAATGTGTTAAGGGCATATTAACCAAGTTTGAAGGCAATCCTTCAAAATCCCTAGTAGGAGTTAGTTCAAATCCGTAATTCAAAATGTTGGATAATGACCCTTTGACCCAAAATGGCCGACTTCCTGTAGGTTTTGGATCAGGGATCCAAGAGACTTTGTCGTAGGTCCTGAGAAGGTACATATGTTCACTGAGTTTCAGAATTATTGGTCCAAAAATGGCCTGGGGATCACATTTGCAAATATTCTTGAAGCTTCAGTTGCAGTGACATTTTGTGTTTATTTATAATTTTACATTTTTCTGGAAGTGTTAGTTACAGTGACATCTTGTGATTATTTACAATTTTAAAATATTGTTGAAGCGTTAGTTACAATGACATCTTGTGGTTATTTACAATTTTAAAATATTCTTAAAGTGCTAGTTACAGTGACATCTTGTGGTTATTTACAATTTTAAAATATTCTTGAAGCTTCAGTTACAGTGACATCTTGTGGTTATTTATAATTTTAAAATATTCTTGAAGCGTTAGTTACAGTGACATCTTGTGGTTATTTACCATTTTAAAAATATTCTTGAAGCGTCAGTTACAGGGACATCTTGTGGTTATTTACAATATTAAAATATTCTTGAAGCTTCAGTTACAGTGACATATTGTGGTTATTTATAATTTTAAAATATTCTTCAAGCGTTAGTTACAGGGACATCTTGTGGTTATTTACAATTTTAAAATATTTTTGAAGCGTTTGTCTTCGGTCCTAGTAGCATCTCACTCTGGGCCTGTCTTTACATTAATTATTAATATACATTTTTTTCAGAATCATTCAACCTTCTGTATGCTATGAGTATTAAAAACTGTGAACATTTGATTT
>JBBPBX010062677.1:0-20754 GCA_038048925.1 Garcialebias charrua
AGGTGAGGACGTTGGTCCATGAGCGAAAGTTAAGATGCCCTTGATTAGTTTTAGCTGTTTGCGCAGCTGATAGAGGACCTTAAAGCTCCACTGACATGTTCTTTTAACTTTTCAAAAAATGGCACAACATATATAAATATTAAGATAGACCTCTGACCGTTTTTGCTAAAATAATGTTCAATGAATGACATTTCCTCTCAAAATATTTTAAATTTAGCGCCGTTTTTTTAGACCATAAATCCGGATTTTCCGGTCACGTGTCAGCATTACCGTTCTGACGTCACGTCCGATACTGAACTCTGCTCAAACCGTACATTGAATGGACAAAAATATAAACGCATCCGTCGAATTTAGCCAATTAAAACTACATTTTAGCGATTTGGCTTCAGTTTGGGGAAAAAAAAGTTATTTTGAGTGATGCACAACGAACGCAAAGGTTTATATTCTCCGTTTTGCTTTTTTTTTTCAAGGGAGGTTTCACATTGAGCACCAGATGGCAGCAGAGCTATCGTGATAACTCTTACAGAAGCAACACGGAGAATATAAACCTTTGCGTTCGTTGTGCATCACTCAAAATAACTTTTTTTTCCCCAAACTGAAGCCAAATCGCTAAAATGTAGTTTTAATTGGCTAAATTCGACGGATGCGTTTATATTTTTGTCCATTCAATGTACGGTTTGAGCAGAGTTCAGTATCGGACGTGACGTCAGAACGGTAATGCTGACACGTGACCGGAAAATCCGGATTTATGGTCTAAAAAAACGGCGCTAAATTTAAAATATTTTGAGAGGAAATGTCATTCATTGAACATTATTTTAGCAAAAACGGTCAGAGGTCTATCTTAATATTTATATATGTTGTGCCATTTTTTGAAAAGTTAAAAGAACATGTCAGTGGAGCTTTAAGGTCTGGATCGGAATCCAGGTCGTCTTTAGACGGACTATTTTTGTTCGGATCAGTCAGGTACAGTATCATGGAGTTGATAGCAGGATCCGACTTCTGTAGTTGGATGATGTCTGGGTCAGTCAGTGCGGGTCGTACAGAGACTGCGTTGTCAGCAGGTCTGGTTGCGGCCTGTGCACGTGTGACTGCCATAACCCTGACTGAAGGTTGTGTTGGCAGAGTCTCGATTAACCAGGAGGGGTCGAAGGACCATAGAGGACCTTCGTCGGCTCCTTCCTTGGCTAAGGAATCTGCAATGTCATTGTAGTGCTTGTCATCGCCTGGGACTCTAGAATGCCCTGGAACTTTCTTCCAGTAGATCTGTAAGTCGTGTGATGTCACCAAGTGATCACACGCCATGAAAAGCTCTTTGTGTTTGACCACTTTCCTGTCGCTTGTTAGGAAACCATTCAGTTTCCACACAGCGAGGTGACAAGCGAAACTTAAACGAGCATAGTTAGAGTCAGTGCAGATGACTAGCGTCTTGATGGAGCGTTCTACTACCATCTGGAGAGCTATTAGGATTCCTGCAATCTCAGCGTACTGAGAAGTCTGAGAGCCTAATTTGTAGCTGAAAGTTATCTGTTCTTGGTCTTGGAGGAGAACTCCTCCAACACCTGCCCTACAGATTTTGTCGCGGAGGAATGAAGATCCATCCACGTACAATGTTGTCATATCTTTGCAGATATTGTCATCAAAGAAGTGGTGATTCGGGTCTTCAGTTACTGGGGTTTTTTCCTCAACCGGCGGCTGGGTGGCTGGTACATCTTGTGTACACTTTTGGCAGATTGCCAAGTCCGTCCCCAGATGAGACTTCTTGTTTTGACCATAACGTATGTCTAGGTTAAAACTTTGAAGCGCCATGAGCCACGTTGCAACACGTGAGTTTGTCACCACACCATCTCTGATGCGTTCACTGTTAAGAAAAGTCACTGGCTGGTGTTGTGTTTCCACAATTATTTTCTGTCCACCAATGTAGCTGGAGAAATGTTTTACTGCCCACACTGTGGTCAGTAGAGCTTTCTCACAGTCTGAGAATCTCAACTCGGGGCCTGCCATCGTCTTGCTGGCGTAGGCTACTACACGTTTGTCTCTGTCGTGTATTTGGTACAGACCTGCACTTATGCAATGAGCTGAGAAGCCCACTTCCAAGTAAAACTCTTTGTTGTAGTCTGGGTACACTAAACATGGGGCTGACTTGATCCTGTTTATAAGATCTTCCATTGCCTGTTGCTGTTTGTCAGTCCAGACAAATGGAACGTCTTTCTTTAGGAGTTCAGTCAGTGGCTTTGCAAGGTCTGCATAGTTTTCTATGAACTGGTTCGAGTAGTTACACACGCCAAGAAAACTTTGTAGTTCTTTGAGATTGGTGGGGACTTTGAGATCGTCAAGGCCTTGGGTGCGAGTCAACTGTGGTTGTACTCCGTCCGGACCTACGAGTAGGCCAACGTAGTCCACCTTGGTTCTGCACCATTGACATTTAGACAGTGATATTTTAGCACCAGCAGTTGTCAGCTGACTCAGAACGTGGTCGATCTCAGCCAAATGTGAGTCCAGTGTTGGCTGCCTCAGAAGGACATCGTCCACGTAGATCAGTGTCCCACGCTCATGGGCGTCTGGACATGCTTTGTTCAAGAAGATGTTGAACTCTGCAGGTGAGTTAGCATAGCCAAAGGGACACCTGGTAAAAGTGTATTGTCAGCCACCGAAGGTGAAAGCTAGTTTGTATTGGTCCTCGGCACGCACAGGGATGGTCCAAAAACCAGAGGCGACGTCGAGAAGTACTTACCATTGGTGACCTTGGGCAGTTCCTGTTGGAGCTGGGTCATCGGCCACCGTGATAAGGGGACTTGTTTGTTTAGCTTTCTGTAATCAATTGTGAGTCTCCACTTACCATTTGGTTTTAACACTGGCCACAAAGGCGCAGAGTAAGTGCTGTTACAGTATCTGATGATACCATTCTTTAGAAGGTTATCAAGGATTTCCCTGATAGGTTGATGCGCTGCCAGAGGAATCTTGTACTGTCTGACAAATGTGGGTGGAGCTTCGGGCGGGGTTGGGATGCTCACTGAGTGGAGCGTGGTCAACCCACAATCCATTGAGTCGGTTGAAAATGATTTCTCAAACTTTAAGAGAACTTGACGTAGTCTGTCCCTTTCTCCATCAGTTTTCAGGGCGTCGGCTTGGGCGACCACCTGTTCGATCTGAGAAGAAATTGAGAGGGGTTCTTGTTCTTTGGGGAGCTCCAATGAATCCCTTTCTGTGTCATTTACCCTGTTTATAGGCAGGACACTATAGGTTTGAGAGCTTAGGCTGTCGTCTCGGTTTAGACCGACCCCGCAGACCGTGTCTTGGTCGATCTCATTGACAGAGACGAGAGCTATAGCCTGTTTAGGCTTTGTGAACAAGACTTGCCCCGTGTATTCATGCGGGATCAGGTATTCTGGGAGCCCTCCCAGAAATGTAATGCTCAGTTCAAAATCATGGAAATCAGTGGAGATCAACCATCCAACTTTTGTGTATTTCTTGATCAGTACCGCTTCCGTGCCTGTGTTACACACAGCAACAGATGTGGTTCTGCAGTCGAGGCTCACTTGTCTCGTGACCTCAATGGACAGTCCTAAGTTGTAAAACTTAGGAGACAGTTGAAAGTATGCCTGCTTTTGGCCAATAGCTTGATTAGCTATGATGTGAACTTCCACCATCTGGTTCATTGCCTGAGGTAGTACTGTGATGGATCGGTTGCAAGCAACCTCGCAGATTTCTGGTATGGTCTGTCCAGCTTTGAGATTTTCTGTGCTTAGCACAGGAGAATCCATTTTGTCTGTTTCCAGCGACCACAGTACATTGTTTACGGTGTCCACTCGGACACCCAATCTTACCAAAATGTCAGAGCCTATATAGGATGCATGTGGTAAGTTTTGGACCACGAGGAACGGGTGGACCAGTTCTCGTTTGTTCCAGTTCATGTTCAGGCGAATGACTCCATTTGCGGTCATTACCCGCTCACTGTTGGGATCGAGATGAAAGCGTAAAGCTTTCTTCGTTAGTTCTAGACCCATATGTTTTTTAACCAAGCTTTCATAAAGAGCTTGGCTGATTGCTGAATTATCTGTCCAAGGAGACAGTACAGCATCTTCGGTGTGGGATCCCTGGATCTCGACACCTTTTACTACCTGTTGTAGGTAGTGTTCAGTGAGTGCTGATTGTTTCAGCTCGCAGAGGAGGCTTTCTTGTTGGGCCTCTTCTGCCTCACCTGTTTTTGTAGGTTCACCTACCGGGCTCTTGTCCTCAGAAGAGGTGTCCCGTGTGTCCTTTGCGGTACCTGCGGTTAGGCAGTCCGTATCACAGCTAGGAGGCACTTTTATTGGCAGAGGCTTTCTCACTGTGCTCCACATTTTCTGTCGGCCATAGTCTATAATTGCATCAAAGCGGTTTATAAAGTCTTGGCCAACTAGGAATGGGAATGAATCGAGTGTAGACACATGTACCGGGTGGTATAATGTCATTTTGCCAATCTGCATGTGAACCATAGCTATAGCTGTTAGGGTAGTTCTCGTCTCTGCGAGGCCCTGCAGTTCTATAGCACTTTTTACAAGGGGTATTTGCCTATGAACACCGATAGCGGCGGTCCGTAGTTCCTCGAACAGTTTGGCTGACATAATGGTAATGTCGGCTCCGCCATCCAGGAGTGCTTCATGCGTGAGGACCCCTTCCAGTGTGATTGGCAGGTAAGCTTTCATAGCCTCCCCCCTTTTTTCAAAGTCACACAGAAACCTTAAAGGTTTCGGCCAATCATTCTGTTTACGTTGACCTCTGACTGTGTAATCTTTCTTCATCTGAACCGTCAGTGCAGTCACCAACGTGT
The DNA here is from genome assembly GCA_038048925.1 of Garcialebias charrua. Lineage (NCBI taxonomy): Eukaryota > Metazoa > Chordata > Actinopteri > Cyprinodontiformes > Rivulidae > Garcialebias > Garcialebias charrua. The sequence continues at coordinate 4,811 of JBBPBX010062677.1, forward strand.
CTGAGTTCTCAGTTCGTGGCGGGTCACTGTCGACGATGGTTGAGTTTCCCCCCCCCCTTGTTTGATGAGGGGCTGTTAGAGTCTGTGACAATAATGTCATGGTCACTGTCAACGTTTTGTTGACCGACACACTCTGGACTGTCAATGTCTTGACTGTCATTATCCTGATTGTCAGCATTCTGACCATCAGTGTCTTGTTGACTGTCGTGATTTGCGTGCTTCGACTTACTATCAACGATAGTGCTACACATCACTCCAGGTTTGTTATCATTGTTTGTATCATCCAACCCCTTTAACAACCGACGTAATTTCTCCATGTCCTCTGGGGACAGAGAATTATGGCCCTTTTTCTGGAACTTTTGCGATTTTTTGCCTGTCTCGGACTGTTCCGTTCGAGGGGCAGGAGGGGCTTGTCCTTGACCAGGGAGTTCCTGTTGGGACCCCCTTTTGTGATATGGTTTACTCTTGTGACCATCTTTCTTATCTCTAGGACGTGCGCCCCCCTTTTGAAATCGTTTTAGGTACTCTGGGTCTTGTCTGAGCCACTGCGGTTCATAGTCATAGCGGGCACCTTCACTACGTGGTCTGTTAGGTCGAAAATTCTGTTTTTTCTCACCCTTTGTAGGATGGGGAGTCGGTTTCCGCGTCCCTTCCAGCTCTAGTGAGTTGGATTTGACCATTTCACCAGGACACACTTCAAAGGGTGTTTTGTTTGGTGTGCGACCTGTAAAAACATCTATCGCGCACTCTCTTATTTCTTCGATGGACCTCCGTTTATAGTTTGCGCTGACATGTACTTTCTCTCTTATGTCAGGGCAAAGATTTTTGCTGAAGATATATTTAAACCCTATCTCTTCCTCCATCTCTGGCTCGCATCTGTCACCGAAATAGGCACGGAATATTCGGTCATAATATGACCTCGGGTGCTCATTCCTACCTTGCTTGATGTCGGCTGCCGCTATGATGCCATCGGGCCCCGTGCAAGGAGTATACTCCTTTATCAGCGCAGCACAGAGAAGACTGTAGTCTTTCATTACTGCGTCTCGTTGACGCTTCATGAAAGCATGCACTGTCCTGTCCGAGGTTAACCTTACCAGACAGATTTTATCATCAACTGTAGCTTCTGGGAAGCGTTGAAGCTGGAAATCAAGGTCATCGAGATAGATCTTGGTTTCGTGTGAGCCCATCGGGCCTGGAGTGAAGGTTTGAATACTTTTAGCCATATTCCGTAGTTCAGCCATTGAGAGAGGAGTTTGTGGGTTATTATCAGATCCACCCACCGGCGCCTCCGGTGGGATTGTTGGTTTTAGAGGCCCTAAGGGACGGCGCGGTGGTTCAGGCGATGGAGTTGATGTTCTAGGCGGTGGTGTTGGAGGTCTGGGCTCGTCTAGAGGCTGACCTTTAATTAATTCCAGACGTTTTTTCTTTTCCTGTGTTAATTTGTATTCAGTTGAGGCCAGCTTCTCCCTGCACTCTTTTAATTCTGCGCGGTTGTCTGTACATTCGCGTTGTAATTCACAACACCGACTGTAGAGTTCATCTTTTTCAAGAATGACCGCATCATGTCGTGCCTGAATCCTGAGATTTTTCTGTGTGGTCTCATTGTATAACTTTAAAGTATGACCTTGGCATTTCATGAGTTCATCACGGGTCTCATTTGCATCCTGTAAACTTTTAGTTAAACGATCAATCTCAGCCTGTTTTTGTTTGTGAACCAGTTGAGCAGCATCGTTCGTCTGAGACTGTTTTAGTGACTGAACCTCCTCCTGCAGCTTCTCAGTTTCACTTTGAGCTAGTTGTAAGTCAACATTGAATGCTGACTTATCCGCCTTGCGCGCTCTTTGTGCATGCTTCAGATCGTGCTCTAGGTCTGAATTCACTCTGACTTCCTGGTCCAACCTGGCCTTTAGTAACAGGGCCAGCTTTGCTAAACGCGCCATACTGACCTTTTTTGCTTCCTCTTTTGAGCCACTTTTTGCCATTGTTGACAGTTCAGCGTTTAATGTCAGTGGAGTCAATTCAGGCACCTTTTTACCATAATCTGTGAATATTTTAGCAAGCTACCCTAAAACCACATCAATACAGGTAGCCCTCGAGGTACGTCAGGGATTGGGACCTACGTGTGTGACTTAGGTCGATGTTGTCGTACCTCGCGGACCAAAAACACATGCCTATCGTAGGTCCGCGTTACTGACATAGGTCGCGGCTATACCGCTAACGGAGCGCCGCACACATATTTAATGGCATGAGACTGAACAAGCAGACATACTAAGGCCATAAACACGCACAGAACTGCACAGTAAATGAATACTGTACTGTACAATAAATAAAAAATATAATGTCTTACTTTGAGCCGGTGGCCCCGACTGCCAGGCGGACATTTGCGGCGAGCTCCCGGCCGCAGATGGCCCCTCCGCGGCATGTCGGCTCGGTGTCTTCGCCTGTGTTAGCTGCTTTGTTAGCTGCTGTCGTTAGCATGTCGGGCGGCGTTGTGGCCGCCGATCGCGGGGCGATCCGCGGCTGCTCCTCCGGACCTGAGACGTCCACAGAGTTGACCGAGTGTTTCCAGCTAATTTATCCGTATGAGGCAACCCTGATCGGGCACACGGAGCCAGCTGACAGTAGCCTCTGGAGCTCCATTGACTGCAGTACAGTTGTAAAATGGCGACCGGAAGTGGCGAGCGGAAACCGGAAGTTGCGTAAATACGATAAATTTCTAATCAAAACGTAAAATTAATAATTATACTTTATTTATAAAGCCATTTAAAACAACCACAGCTGCAACAAAGTGCTATACACATGAAATTAATAACTTTTAAACACACACACAAAAAATAATAATTTTTTATTTTATTTTTTTTTTATCATATTTTTATTAAATATGATAAAATCGTAAGTCTGAGTTGCCGTAGGTCGCAGGTGTCGTACCTCGAGGGTTTCCTGTACTGTCGGGCTTATGTTTTCCAGGCTTTTGATTCGGACCCTTAGGATCTGGATCCACTAGCCCTGTGTCTGACTCTTTGTCAGACTCTTTGTCAGACTCTGCATCAGACTCTTTGTTAGACTCTGCATCAGACACTTTGTTAGACTCTGCATCAGACTCTTCGTCCGATTCAGGATTTGATTCAGGAGGACCCGGCTTTGGGTCTAAATCTGTGACCAGATCCCTCAGACTAGAATCCTTATCCACTTCTTCTTTTTCTGCCATTGTTCTGTTTTGATTTTGTTTGAATCAATAAGATGGTATTTATTATAGTGTATGCAAATAAATGTTTTCTTAGCGTTGAGTTACTACGCTAAAACAGCTTTCTGGTTTTATCCTTGTAATCTATAAACAAGCCTTTTATTCATTCAGCACCTTTTATTTATTTTAGGTTTTACCTTCAATGAAAAAAGTTCTAAGTTAAAGCCTTTGTGGCCTTATTAACTTAATAGACTTATCTTTTAAAACAATTACTATTAAACCACGCTTAATTTTTCTTTCGTCTTTCACTCAAACACCTATTTAAAGATCTCAAATAAATGCACAGTTAACACTAAAATTTAGCTGATCCTGTTTAATTCTGCTCCAAGAGAATGTATCTGGAGTGAGAAGTGCACTTTTGTTTGCTATTTTAAATTCTTCTGTATTTAAAATAAGCAAAATGTTTGTCTGTACCTCTGTAAAATTTTATTTAAAATAAACAGGAGTTATTGTTTGTGTACAGAACAATTTTAGAAGTGGTATTTCACCATAAAAATGCTGACTTCTCCGTCTGTTCTGAACTGCTCGTCACCCAAAGTGCACCTGGAAATGACGACACAAATAGGCGGGTCGACGCAGCGCGTCACCAGCTTCCGTTGGGCGAGGCGGAGCTCGCTAAACAGATACGTGACGTCAACCAATCAATCACAGCGTTTGTAGTTCATTCCAAGCATTCATGGTGAATGTAGTTTCTTACCTTCGACCAGTGCAGTACCGGAAATGACGACAAAGTGGGTTGTCCGCAACAGCGTGCGTTCCCAAGTCAGCGAATCAGCGTTCGCTACGAGAGTGATTGACAGTTCACAGCTCTCGTTCATCCAATCACAGCTCATAAACAAAACGTGTATGACACGTAGCTCTTTAACGTTAGCTTAGCACAACAGAACACAACTTTATAGACTCGTAATCAACTCAAACGCTTCAAATTAACTCCCCAAAACTCTGAAACGTGGCAATCACATTTAAAACAGGCACGACTTAGCTACGCTTAGTAACCCAGCACTGCAGCTGTTGAACAAACACGGACTCTCTCGGAGCGCGTCAAGGTCGGTTCCGTCCACTTTAAAGGAGCAGAACTCGGGTTTCAGAACCACTATCCGACACCGTTCTAACAGTTATATGCTTCTTTGACCTGCTCTAACATGTAAAATACCAGCACAGCAATCTTGTAGATGTTAAAGTAGCTTTCAGGCTTTTGACTCGGCGGTCAAACAAAGCTTTGTACAGGAGTCTGTGTGAACTGGACCGAACAGGACCAGAACCCCCACAGACCACGGGCTGACAAAAACCTCACCTGAATGCCTCCAACAGCGTGTAACAGAGTTGAACGAATAACAATCCCTCAGCCTCAAATGATAAAAACATGCAGAATCTGCCTGCTTTGAACACTTCCAGACAAAATTATTATCCTCAGAGTTTAAAACTTGGATCCTCTTATGCAAACATGACGTTACAGTTCATGAGAGCACAGATTTATCAATAAACTTATAGAAACCGGTACGAGGGCCACCAGATGAAGAGAGCATGAGGGAGATAGTATATTAATAATAATAATAATAACTTTTATTTATAACGCACTTTACATCAAACAGATCTCAAAGTGCTACAATGAAAAATAAAATCAAGATAAAAATCAATCATAAATGCAACAAAGAAAAGGAACAACCAAGAGGATGGAGCCTCACAGATGATTGCATCAAAAATTTAAAATTCACAAAATGCAGATAAAATACTCAAAAAACTGGGTGCAATAAAAAACAAAAGCACAATTAATTATTTAAAAAACTGGATAAAAAGAAAGGTTTTAAGACTTTTTTTAAAACATGTCACGGTCTGTGGGGCCCTCAGATATGAGGGCAGGGCGTTCCACAGCCGAGGGGCAGCGCAGGAGAAAGCCCGGTCTCCCATTGTGCGAGACCGAGACCTGGGAGTGAGAAGAAGATGGGTGTTGGAAGAGCGGAGAGTGCGGGAAGGACAGTGAGGGGTGAGAAGTTCTTTTAAATAGGATGGTGCATTACCGTACAGGCACTGGAAGGTGAGCAGATAAATTTTGTACGTGATCCGGGCAGAAACAGGAAGCCAGTGTAGTGAACGCAGTACAGGAGTGATGTGTTCATACTTACGCACTCTCATCAGGACCCTGGCAGCGCTGTTTTGGACATACTGTAGTTTTTGTATGTTCTTGCCAGGAATCCCGAAGAGAAGTGCATTGCAGTAATCCAGTCTGGAGGAGACAAAGGCATGGACGAGCTTTTCTGCATCAGTGAGGGACAGTGTAGACCGAAGCTTTGCAATATTTCGAAGATGAAAAAAAGAAGTTTTACAGATATGCTTTATATGGCTTTCAAAGGTGAGTTGTGGATCAAAAATAACACCAAGATTGGTGACTGTATTGGAAAGAGAGATGTTCTGGCCAGAAAAAGTGATACTGAGGATTTTTTGTTGTTGAATTTGATGTGATGTACCAATTTGAATTGCTTCTGTTTTTGAACTGTTAAGGTGAAGGAAATTTTGCCGCATCCATGCCTTTATCTCCTCCAGACACGCTGTGAGTGTGGAAAGAGAAGAAAGTGGAGAAAATGGAGAAGCTGAAGAAGATGATGTAGATGGGGTCTCAGACACATTGCTACCCAGTTTAAGATACAGCTGAGTATCATCAGCATAGCAATGGAATGAGACCCCATAGCTGCTGATAATACACCCAAGTGGTACCATGTATAGGTTGAAAAGGAGGGGTCCCAGAATTGATCCCTGGGGCACACCACAAGAAACAGGATGGCTCAATGACTTGGCACGCCCGATGGAGACAGACTCTGTTCTGTCTGTCAGGTATGATCGGAACCACTCCAGGGCAGTGCCAGTAAGTCCTGCAAACTGCTGTAAGCGTTGGAGCAGAATGTAATGATCAACCGTATCAAAGGCTGCCGAAAGATCAAGGAGAATAAGGAGAGAGGAGGAACCACGGTCTGCAGTGACCAACAGGTCATTTGTGACCCGGACAAGAGCTGTTTCAGTGCTATGTGCTGTTCGAAAACCTGATTGAAATTTATCCAGTATATTATTGTCATGTAGATGTTCTTGTAGGTAAACCGAGACTAATTTCTCCAAAACTTTAGCGAGGAAGGGAAGGTTGGAAATGGGTCTGTAATTTGCCAGGTCATGGGGATCGAGGGTAGGTTTTTTAAGAAGAGGTTTAATTATAGAGGACTTCAAGACAGGGGAAATATGACCAGATTGGAGAGACTGATTAACTATAGTGGTGATAAGTGAACTGAGAGAGGCAATGTTAGCCTTGACCAGGACTGTTGGGAAGGGGTCAAGAGCACATGTGCAGGGTTTCATTGCCCTGACAGTGGCTTCAACTTCCTTCACACAGACCTCTGGGAAAAAGCTGAGGGGAGGAGGGTTCTCAAGCTGTACATTTGCAGCCGGAGAAAGGGCAGGGGGTGAAGAGGTGATGGCTGATCTGATTTTTTGGATCTTGTTTTGGAAAAAGGAGATAAATTTATTACAAAGATCATTAGTGGAGTCAGTGAGTGAGGTTGTACGTGGCTGAAGGAGGTGAGTGATGGTTGAAAAAAGTATTTTGGAGTTACCAGGGTTATCAGAAATTATAGATGAGTAAAATAAAGTTCGAGAGTTTTTGAGGGACCTAGCATACATCTTACGATGCTCTGTATAAGCTAGCTTGTGAGCTAGCAGACCAGAAGCCAAGAAGCGTCTCTCAAGCACTCGACCAGCTGTCTTCATTTTCCTCAGCTCTGGGGTAAACCAGGGAGCTGAGCGTGAAAAGGCAACTGTCCTCTCTCTGACAGGAGCATGTTGGTCTAAGATGCTGGAGAGGCTGATGTTGTAGAAGTCCACTGCATTGAGGGAAGCTGGAATGGAGACAGGAACGAGGACCTTAAGATCAGCTGCTAGAAGTTCAGGATTGATGTTTTTCAGATTTCTAAAAGAAATTTGTCGCTTTGGTTTGATGGTACTGTTCAGGAAAGGAAGCTCCATGTAGATGACTTTGTGATCGGATACACCCATGTCATATGCAGAGAGATGATGCACAGTTAGAGAGTTTGTAATGACTAAGTCCAGGGTGTGGCCACGAGAATGTGTTGGAAGCTTGACATGTTGTTCCAAGTCCATACAGTCCAAAAGTTGAAGGAATTCAGCAGCTAGATGATTAGTAGGTGTATCAACATGAATGTTGAGATCCCCGAGTATGAGTAAGTTAGTGTCACCCAGATGTAACTAAAGGATTTTAACAGGGGTCAGTATTAAGCTGACCTCTTTATCCTTAATTAACTTACTTATTCAGATTGAATAGTAATTTCACGGATTCTTTTCTTTTTCAGTTTACCCAATATTTCTGTGATCTTTATGATGGATAAATAAACCGAGCTATAGAGTGACAATGGACATTAACTTAGTTGGTATGCCAGGCGACACTACCATTTATTTAAAATAAATCACTCAATTAACACCATTACACTTGATTGACATGATTTCACTTTCTTTCAATTTAATACGTCAGCACACTTAAATTCAACACAACAGACTTCAATACTGGATGTTAACATATTTAGTCTGTGGGCTCTTTAGCTTAAAATAGTTTCCAGCTTAGAATTTAGGGAAAGGAGAGGAGGAAAGATTTAAGGAGAATTGAGAGGTTGAGAGAGGAAGTTTATCTTGCACTTATGAAACCAGATGACACTCTTCCATACGCGTCCAGCTAAGATATCATCACACCTCCAGCAAGCAAACAGCGGCTCCTTTACCTTAAGACGTCCGCCTCGGTTCTGGTAAAGAGCTGTGATCAGCTTTGGACTGACGAGTCGTCGGTCCCGCAAGTCCAAGCTGGACTCCACATGTGTTTACCTTGTCGGTGTCGGTGATACTCGCTTTCGTCGGCAGAAGCCGTGGCAGTCGTGGCTTTTTTGCTCAAGATAATTTATTCCAGGAAGGAATAACAAAGTTTGAGCTTACGCTCATTCGAAGTGGATTCATAACAGCATGTTATACAATCCTTAGCTGAATGACCGTCCTTGGCGGGTGACAGGCATTCATCCAGCTCTTTGGGACGTCTTCATGTCTTTGAAGCTCCCAGAAACTCTGGAACCTTCTCGTTCATTCCAAACTCTGAAGCGTTCAGCAACAGCTTATTTCTTCCCCATTGGTCCGACAGGACCAGTTGAGCCGTTCACTTGTGTTATCAGAGTACAAGGCCACAACTAGCAGCAGAGAGAAATGTTTAGGAAAAGACAGACTCATAGACTCCAAGAGGAGAAACACTTGGATTAGCGTCTTACCACTTCTAAAACAAATCTGAAAAGCACAGTTTGACATGTTAGCTGAACTTTGACACCTTTTCACTTGCAGAAATGACACATTGATGTTTCACATTTAAAGAATAACAGCATATAACATATATCATGAAAATGACAAAAGTTATTCTTTTGATCACATTAGAATAAAATCAAAGATAGAAATAGTCTCTTTTGATGACTATATTCTCAGATTACAACTAATGGAATGATTTTGTGGTAAATGTCTTGCTTTACTGAGAGGTCAGTAAAGGTCATCACTGGACAGTTCAAAAACCTTAGTTTGACCCTGGGTAGGTCCACTACATCTCCCCCCTTTTGGAAGCCATCGCCAGTCCTTGGGGATGGGGTCCAGCACGAAAGGAAACCTTGAACTGTCTTTGATCTTGAAATGGCTGCCACAGAAGCAGCCAGCACCGAAGGACTTCACAAGATTAACACAGTAAAAACAATTATTTCTTTGCGAGAAAAAATACATTTCTTAGCTGAGTTTATAGCACAAGGTTTCCTGAGCTTAACCGTTTCACGAAATGGTCAAATCTGCTGAATTTAAATTGTTTCGGTTTGACTTCTTCCAAACAAGTCTAGGGCGCTACGAAAATTTTTTATAAATAAATCGAATTTTATCTCGAATGTCTTATACAGGGCAACAGTTAGTAAATTAAACCCATATAATTACACTCTGTAAGCCTAAAAAATATCCGTCGAGTGGTTTAAACAGTATCATAGGTATCTGTTCACGGAGCTAACTGCTAACAGCTAAAAGAACAATTTTTTTTTAGCTCTAAATATCTTCTGCAGCTAACAGTTTGTAAATGACCACCAAATTACGCTCTGTAAGTTTCAAGAAAATCCGCGGTGTGGTTTATGAGTTATCTTGCTAAAAAACCGCTAACAAAACAGCTAACAGTGGTTAGCTCCAGAGCAGCAGGCCGGGCAGCGACAGAGTCAATCCGAGTAGAGCAGGCTTTTCGGACACATGAGCTAGAAACGGTCGGTGTACTCCTCTGGAAGTGTCCCCCGGACAAAAGTGGTACTGCGCCATTTTTTGCCCAAAATTAAAAACGGCAATATCAGAGCCAAAAATCGGTCTAAAAATATGGGAAAAAAATCCATAAATAACACGCTTCGGCGTATAACACATAGGACATTCAAATGAGTAAAAAAAACTGCGTGCTATATGCAGATTTTTACGGTACATTCAGCTGCGCCTCCTTCACGTTAGTCAGCATGTGTGTGAACTGCGGTAGTGAGCCTCCACTTTTAACCTTGAAGCTACAGCTAGACGACAGACCCGTCTTCTTATATGAAATGGTTCAGAGTTTATTTAGCTGTGCTGTGTGCCTTAGAGGAACACAGAGAGGAGGCGAGACATTAATAAAGCAGCAGTTTATGATATCGCTGAAGTTAGGGTCCTTAGTGGCTAACAAGACGGCTACTAAAGCGTTAGCCTTCTTGTTAGCAGCTAAGGATCATGTAGTTTTAAGCTTGTAACGTCAAACTCTCCAGTTTGGGGTTGATAAAGCTCCCTGAATGAGAAGTGTAATGTTTTCATCTACAAAATATGAGTTCAGTTGTTTTTGTTATTTTTCCAGAGTCGGGGTGCTTATTTGATATCTGTACTTTCACACAAGGTTCAGATGCATAGGAATTCTTGTGCAGTGTTCACCAGTCTGACATAATATTCAACAGAAGCTCTAAAAAGACTTTAGACTACACATCTACAAAAAAGGCAACACTGCTAATTAACAGGGTATCCGCGGGGTTGCAAAACTATTAAAAGGTAGTAAATGAAATTAACACAAATTAAGGCCATTAAAAAGTATTAAAAAGTAATAAACGTCATCTGACGAGGTATTAAATTTTTTTAAACCTACACAACTATATTTTTCTCGTTCTGTCATCTAAAAAAATGTCTGTGGATTTATTTATCTTTTCTAATTTTATGTTCTGAGTAGGACCTTAGCTAAAACAATGGCGTCATATCGTTGGTCAGTATGCGTTCGCACCTACTGCTGGTTGAGGCAAGGCACATGTCTGTGAAAAGAAACGGGAAAGAGGAACGCGCCTTGATCCTCCGACATTTAAAGGGATTGTGACATGATTTTGGAAATTTGCATATTTGTCACAACATATACATCTTATATCATTCAGCTCTGTTCGTTTTTTCAAAATAAATTATAAATATATTAAAATTTCATTCCAAGTTTTGGTAGTTATTTCTCTGGGACACGCCACTAAAATTCAGCGCACTTCCGCAAAACGTCATGTGACGTACCCGTGGGGAGCCGTTGCTCAACGCGCATGTAAATAATCATGGCGGAGCATGTCGACTCAGACGAGTGCAGCATTTCTAGTGTTGATCTAAGTGATTTATAAGCAGTAGAAGTTTTAATCTTGCTCAAATAATTTTATTGTATACTCTATTAATGGAAAACTTATTAATACACGATTCAGCTTGGAAAAAACGTGCAGGGAGCTTCGTGGCTTTGAGCATGTCTGATTGCTTTTGAGATCTATCATTTTAAGACAGTAAATCATCCAAAACTCTCATTAATAAACCCTCCATGAATAAAAAAACATACTGATGTTACTTGATCGCGCAGACATAATTTAAAAATACATAAATTGCAACGTGTTTGCTCCGGTATCTCGGCTGTTTGTTAGCAGCGAACAAACACAACCTATTGTTGGAACATGAATGTATTAAAGCAATCGAAGGGTTATTATTCATCCAATACAGTTATTAGACACTCGATCAATGGAAAAGTGATTTAGACACGGCTTATGTCATCAAAAGTAGCTAAGTGATATTAGCTTCATGTGGCTTCTTTGTTCTTGGGCTAAGCTAACTGCGAGGCCCGATTGCGTCTGAGATATATCATTTTAAGACAGTAAATCATCCAAAACTGTCATTAATAAACCCTCCATGAATAAAAAAACTTACTGATGTTACTTGATCGTGCAGACATAATTTAAAAATACATAAATAGCAACGTGTGTTTGGCCCATGATGTTATGTCTGCTAAATTTTTTTTAGCATCGCACATGAAGAATCCTCCGTGATAATTGGCTTTACACACTCACAGTATATAAAGTAAAACAACATGAGCTCACTTTAAATATATAGTTTATCATCTAAAACAGTACACACCTCCGATTATGTTTACACAAAGACTTACTCTTTTCCTGGACAGTTTTACGACGGTAGATTCCCTGCGTTGTTTTGACGTGGTAGCTCCTGTGGCACTTTCTTCTGTAGACTTTCTTTTAAAAATAGTAGGAATAGCATCCGGTTTTAAAAGTCTTCTACATCTTACTGGTAATCCTAAAGATTCTTTTAAACCAGGTGTTTCCTGAAAACAATTGGCAGTAAAATGGTCTCTGCAGACATACGACTCTTTAGTTGGAACCCATCAGTCCCTTGTTCTCTGCACTTGTCTTGTCCATTCTTGGCGAAGTTTCTCATCTTTTGGAAATTTGTGAAGGCTCACTTGTTCACTGCTGATATTAGAACACCCAAATGCGCTACAACGTGACGGCATTTTTCAAGTTACACAAAAAAATGAGGCGATCTTTCAGAAAAAGAATCTGTATGGAAAGCAGTTAACACACCAAACAAACGGGCAAGGCTCTGCCTTATGCCCATAGGTACGTCACGATGACGTTTTGCGGAAATGCACAGATTTTTAGAGGCGTGTCCCAGAGAAAAAATTACCATAAATTGGAATAAAATTTTAATTTATTTATAATTTATTTTGCAAAAACGAACAGAGCTGAATGATATAAGATGTTGTGACAAATATGCAAATTTCCAACATCATGTCACAATCCCTTTAAAGACACATCTTTGTGTCTGATACGCCGGCTCTCTGAAAGCTTCAGCAACACCTTTTTTCTAACATGTTAAATAAAAAGATAAGTGATGGTTCTGGCACGTGCTGAAACAATGATTTAGTATCTTACCTGTTGCAGATAGCTTCAGTTTGGAAAGTTTATTTCTGGCTGATTGGTAACTCTAAATTGTCTCTAGGTGTGAGTGAGAGAGTGAATGGTTGTTTGTGTCGTTTGTCTCTATGTGTCCCTGTGATGGACTGGAGACCTGTCCAGGGTGTCCCCAGCCTCTCACACAGTGATAGCTGGACATGTGACCCCCACGACTTAGAAAGGAAGCAGCAGCTAAAGATAATGAATGGATGGTTAGAAGAGCTAAAGACTAGCACATCCCAGACCAGGGAGGGTCTCAAAACAACTAAAATAAAGAATTATACAAATTAAAAAAATAATAACTTTTATGTTGCTGTTTGTTTTGCATTCAGTGGTTCTCTAGAACTTGATGGTTGTTCTTAGTTAGTGTCTGGTGCAGCCTAGAGCACTTCCAAGAATATCGCATAAATAATGATTAAATAACCACATAAAAATTGCAGTTTTTCTTCTAAAATGACTTCGGTTACCGACTGAAGTAATTACCAGGGTGCTTATTCATTTATTTCCTTGATCAATTATGCTTGCAGCTCTAATTAAAATCCTCTGAGCAATCTGGGCGACTTCTCACACATGCAAATGGCACAAAAAACGTTCTTACAGCCGAACAAAACTAACTATTTTTAAAGCACAATGGCTCAAATTAATGTAATATTCAACCTACCCTTTTTTTGAAATGCTGTTGTGTAATCACACTGACACAATGAACGCAGTCGAACCAGCATGCTAAAAACATCTGACTTTAAGTAACTAATTAACACTTTAATTAACAAACTCAATTTACCAACCGTTTCAATAAGCAGCACTAAAAGTAAGCTATTAAGTGTCCTGGTTGATTGATCTTTACGTTTTATTTAGCATTTTTCGAAGTCTAGTTAATGGATTACCGTTTAATCGTTATGCCAAAACGACTGGATTGATAAGATTTACAATAACTACCCAGATGTAATTGTCCTTCTCTCAGTACAAATAAAGGAAATGGCTTTTTGTATAATTCACATCTTTCTCTGTGTCCTCTGTGTCCTTTCCCTGATCTTTAATGTACTTTTTTTTCCTGCTCACTTGAAAATTGAATCTCAAGGGCAGTGTGTTTTATGTGAAATAAGTGTGATTGTGAATTACCATGCAATTTACTCTCTAGCTCTCTGAATACGGCATTTGGTGATGAAACTACACGTAAGAGGAAGCAGTTAGATTTGTGTAAAACGGAACATTTGTGCTGCAGTTTTAAGATTTGTTGGACATGATTTGACTGAAATGAGATTTTTATTGTGTTTTTTTTTTATCTCTCTTACAGGAATCTTTTGGACAGGGACACATTCTCCAAATCAGACCCATGTAAGTTCAGTTTTTACTCTGAAGCTTCAGTTTAACGTTTTATTTTTATTTTTAGGTTTAGATTATTGCAAAGAATGCAACTCTTTGAAAATCTTTAATTTTGTGGTGCCTTTTGGCTTTTGCTGAGCTTAAGTTTAAATCAGTTTACTCTGCTCTTTTAAAGTGTTCCTCCAACAGCATATAATTTGCACAGTAATGTGACAACCTTTCCTTGCTGTGAGCTAAAGCAGCATAATGCATGCAGGCTATAAAAACCAGCCGCTGAATACAAATGGTTATCTTTTGGTATGAGAAATTGAAAAATGCCATAAAGGCATTTTTTTGTGTTATATTCTCAGATGAATAGAAAAGGGAGGGGATTTAATTTTATTTTATATAAGCCCTTTGGCTGAGGGAAAAGTGTCATGCGCACCCGTTTTAGTACACGCCTGAAGCCAAATGCTAAATGACAGGTCAGGTGAGCATCACCTGCTTCAGCTGTTTTCAGTTGCACAATCAAATAGATATCAGGACATTTCCACCCATTAGAAAATTGTGTTTTGATTGCAGAGCTTACTTGTGCTCCAGGAGCTCTTTGTGTTTTTAAGAGCTCTGTTCCCGTGCACGTGGATGTCACTCAGCATTAATCATCAAGCTCGGCACTTCATCATGCTGTCAGGGCGTGGCAGGATAATTGATGATAAATGTCAGCGGCGAAGGGATAAAACAAACACCATTTGAAGATTCAGGATGCTCGTCTGAGATGGTTCTTTGACAGTTTATTTCTTTGCTCTTGTGTTTTTTTAATTCATTTTTCTTTTTACTCCTGCCCACCATCGCCTCACCGCTCAGTGGTCGTGTTATACACCCAGGGTGCAGAGTCCAAACAGTGGAGAGAGGTAAGAGATCACAGCCGCTCTCTCTGTCAACACAACTCAATCAGTCAGCTCGTCTCCATGACAGCCTGCTTTCTGTTTGCATCCCCTGTCATCCCCTCTGTTCTCACAAGGTAAATGCTGTGTGCCAATCATTAGCAATTGATCGACCCTGATGGTCAGTACTGTGTTAGCTCTGACTGACTGACTCATTAAGGGGGCAGCTACACATATCTTTAAAGGTTTTGCTCTGCATCACAGGCCCCTCTGGTTGCTGGAAATGGGAGCTAATTAGCCCAAAGAGGCCAATAAATCTGCAGCAGGGCAGATGGTTCATACATAAACTCAAAATGGATGGAAATACAGAGAAATGGTCACTTAAATTTGCTTGTCTTTGCCACCATTAACATTTTAGCTTTTGGAACCTCAAATAATTTGTGAATGTTACAATCTGTGTCGATACTCAATTCTAGTTTCATACTCATATCATTTTATTGATCAGTGTCATCCTGACAGGCTTTATTCAGAGTGTAAAACAAGATGCACACACAGTGGGACCTCACTGCATAAACACTATGCAAAGTATCTAGTCTTTATATTGCACTGAGTAAAAACTGCTAATGTTTTGCTGTTTTAACTAGAGAAATTGCATTTCCTGTGAAAATGCAATGTGAATGCTTGTTGCGAGAACTTGCCGAAATGAGCTAAAACATGCTGAAATATAGCTGAAAAGGATGAACAAGTCATGACAGAAGAAAGAAGAATGAAAACTTATTTGCTGAATTAGGTTTAAGTAATAAGAAATTAGCACAAAAATGAGCAAAATAGCTAAAAAAAAAGCTGAAATTAGCAAAACATAACTGAAAGTACCTGTAAAGGTAGAAAGAAGCTTAAACTAGAAGGAAGCAGAAGGAGCTGAAAAGATCTCCAAGAATGGGGAATTAGCCAAAAAAAGGCTAAATTTAGCATAAAATAGCTGAATAGTATCTGAAATAGTGAAAAAAAGATGAAACTTTCAGAGATAAGCTGAAAGGAGCAGAAAGAAGTTAGAAGCACAAAAATGTTGTAGTTAGCAGAAATAATCTAAAAGGAGCACAAAACAGCTAAAAACAAAGACAAAAAAAAAAAACAGTTGAAATTAGCTGAAAAAAGTTTAAATTCACACAAGGAAGCTGAAAGAAGCTGAACCAGAACAAAAATTGTGAA
>JBBPBX010062678.1:5335-20754 GCA_038048925.1 Garcialebias charrua
TGCGAGAGGCAGGGTACACTCTGGACAGATCACAAGTCCATCACAGGGCCTCTCTCCACTTCATTCTTGTAATTTCAGCTTTTTTCTACATTTTTAGCTACTTTTCAGCTGTCTTTTGTGTGTGTGTGTGTGTGTGTGTGTGCGTGCGTGCGTGCGTGCGTGCGTGCGAAGCTTAGCTTTTTCAGATAATTTCTCCTTTTTGTGCTCATTTCTACTTCTTTCAACCATGTGTTCTTTCTGCTTTCTTCTACTAATTTAAGCCTGTTCTACCTTTTCAGTTACCTTTTTAGAAAATGTTTAGTTAATTTAATCTGTTTTGAGATAAATTCAAAATTTTTTGGTAATTCCTGTTCCTTTCATCCTAATTAACTTCTTTCCTGCTAATTTTAACTTGTTATGCTCCTTTCAGTTTTATTTGAGCTAGTTTCGATTTTTTTCTGCTATTTCAGCTACCATTTAGCTGTTTTATGCAAATTTTAGCTTTTTCAACTAATTCTGCATTTTTTAGCTCATGTCAGCTCTTTGCACTTCCTTTTTGTAGGTTAAGCTTCTGTCTGCCTTTTCAGCTACTTTTTAGAATTTTTTTGTGCTAATTTTTTGCCTTGTTTGTGCTAATTTTAAACCTAATTCATGAAATATGTGTTCTTTCTGCTTTGTACTGCTAATTCAGACTTGTTCTTTCATTTCAGCTACAATTCACCAAGTTTTTTTGTTGTTGCTAACTTCAGCTGTTTTCAGCAAGTTCTTCTACATTAAGCATTCACACTGCATTTTTGCAGGAAATGCAGTTTCTCTTGTGGGCTATGCATAATGTTAATTTCAAGGGTTGGGCCAAAGATTTACAACTTTTCTCAACACAAGATGTGCTTAGTAAAAAAAAAAAAGGGATAAAGCTTTTTGCTTAGGTTGTTTTCTCTTTGCTCAACAGTGCAGACTTTTGTGAGCATGCTTTAGCCGGTTGGGGAAAATAAATTGTAGTATCGCTCCATTTTCAGCCACACAGCAAATTTAGCTGGCCATCTTTTCTGCTCCATAAACATGTTCTGTTCCTGCAGTGTGCTTTCTCCACTGCCAGCTGTAGCACAATGTATTTACACGCAGGGGGGCTGAGTTGCAGCCATTTTGGAGGCATTAGTGCATGCAAAGTCTGCCTGACGAGTTCACAGAGGAACTAGTTTATGTATTCCTCCTCTGTTATTTTATTCATCACTGCTTGTCAGGGACTGGAACACACATGGGCGCCTAAAACAGCACACAGGCAATCAGGTGGGCAGACAGGAAGGAGTGCGTTTTTACTTTCATTTTCTTAGTTTTCTGTTCACATTTTGATTATTCTTTAAATAACCTTCAACATAAAGTCATGACAGAAAAATCTGAGGACATCTGAATATATAAAAACTGCTGTGGCACATTTCTGTTTTGTGTTTTTTGTTATTGGCGATTTCAGATGAACTGCTTTGGCCAAACAGAAGAAAACATTTGGGTACCGCATTTTTCGACCTTTAAGTCGCTCCGCCCCATAAATCGCTTTAGTCCAAAATGTCCAATAAATTAGAAAAATCCATAAACGGGTTGCACCTCCGTATACGTCGCATGTATTATGCGTCACCTCTGACAACCCAAAAATGTTGGCTGTGTTTTGCCCAAAATGGATTGGCTGTAAATGGCGGCCACAGGAGCGTGCACGGAAGGACTTTAACAAGATTAACACGGTAAAAACAATGGCCCTCATGCACGAACATGTTCGTATTTTTATCCTAAATTTCTCCTACTTTTGTTCGTACGAAGCGTTCGTACGAACATGCCACGTCAGATTCAACAAACTCTTCTATCCACAGGAAAAGTGTGTAAACGAGCTGCGTAAATTTAATGAATCCCACCTGTTCTATCAACCTGCGCGTGCACGCGGAGAGGTTATTTACATAATCCCCACCCCTCAAAACACCATATAAGGCTACGTTTCCTGCCTCAGAGGCAAAACGTGTTCGTTCATAAAATGACAGCGAAAAGTACAAAGAAGAACTCTACCGGTGCGGAGATTGAAGTTCTGCTCTCTGAGGTCAAGAAAAGAAAATCTGTCCTTATTAGCAGCGTCACTCATGGGAGTAAATGACCAACTAAAGCCAAAGAATGTTTGTTTATAAGAAATGTGGACCTTAAAATATACACGCGACCTGGTGGCCAACTGGGTAAAGCATTGCACCGCTTATCGAGACCTCGTGGGTTCGAGTCCCACGAGGTATGACTATTTTTTCCTTCTTTCTTTAGATTATTTATTCATTCCAGATTAAAAAGACTTTATGCTTCATTTCTTGTTGTATTGTAAATAGTTTTCTTGTGTTTTTTAAATCTGGAATGAATTAAAAGGAGAAAAAAAACGTTGTCCCATGTGGGACTCGAACCCATAAGGTTCGGCACTGCGACGCAACGCTCTACTGATTGAGCTATCTGACAGCTATGACTGCAACAGGAGGAGGTCAATGTAAAGTCTGCGTTACCGAAGTCTGCGTTACCGAGACAAATTAAACTTAAATTAATTCATAATTTAAGTTGGTTTCAGTTTGAGATCTTCATATTAATATTGTAGTGTTAGAAAACGGCATTGATAACAAATTGATTTTAATTTAAATACTTTAATCCGTTAGTCATTATTACATTTAAAATTATAATTCGACTTCAAACAGAACCTATTGTCAAAAACAATTGTGGTGCGTGACTTTTTTAAACTCTAAATATTTTCTAAATAACGAAATATGAAGTTATTAGTGGAGAAATTCCGTCTGGATGACAGCAGACTGACGCTCCTAAAATATACGACAGGTCCGGACCACTCGTAAATTTTGTTCGTATCTGAAAAAAATCGTAGGATACGAAAACATTGTTGAATGCCACAAATGATCCTAAATCACTCGTACGCACAGTTTAAGAACAAATCTGTGCGTACGAACGGTTTGTGCATGAGGGCCAATCATTTGTTTGCTGAAAATTATAGCAAAGATGTGTCTGAGCTGAAATTTTCCTTAATAAATGCACGTAATGGTCAAATCAGCTGAATTTAAAAAAAATAGTTTATCTATTTCGCGTGCATGCGCAGCGAGCGGATACGCTTCATTTCTTTAAAAATTAACAATATAAACAACTAAAAATACAGTATATACAGTATATTGTCGGCTGACATTATAGTAAATGTGTTTCTGAGCTTAACCTTTCCTTAAATTCACGTAATGGTCAAATCAGCTGGATTTAAATTGTTTCGCTTTGACGGTCTTCCAAACGGTCGTGCACGCTGCGAAAATAAATTATAAATAAATCGACTTTTCTCTCAAACATCTCCTAAAGCTAATACGTTGTAAATATCCATCCAGTGAGTACTTTCTGTAAGTTTCATCAAAATCTGTCGTGTGGTTCATGAGCTATTTTGCTAACAAGGTAACAGTTCAGAGCTCCAGAAAGCAGGAGGCCGTGCTGCGACAGAGTGAGTCCGACCAGAGGAGGCTTCTGTCGGACACACGAGCTGGGAACGGTCGGTGGAACCTAGCGGCCGAAAGTGGTACTGCTCCATTTTTTTCCGTCAGAATGAATGGAAACTGTCATATCTCAGCCAAAAATTGGTCTAAAAATATGGGGAAAAATCCATAAATATGTCACTTCGCCCCATAAGTCGCAGGACATGAAAATTAGTTTTAAAAAAACGGAGACTTATAGGTCGGAAATTACGGTACTTGCAGTTTGGGGATTTCTCCATTTTGCCTTTTCCTGAGTAAGGGAGAAAAAAAAATCCTACAGTAAGTGAAAAGGTAGCAGGCTCAAAGAGACAACAAAGCTGGAGCGCTGGAGGTGTTGTTAATTCATTGTTGCTTCTTGGTTTTTGGATGACTTGTTGCATGTGAGAGGTTGTCGGCTCACTGTGATAAAATAGAAGCCACTGGGCATTGTGTAGTCGAGAGGGGGAGTAAAGACGAGAAATGCCTGGTAGCTGTTACCAGAGCTGAGCAGCACTCTTTAAGGCTCAGCGGTCTGTGCAGAAAAAGTTTGGAAGATTTAAACAGAAGAAGACGAGTTTTTTCTCCCTTCAGGCCCAAACACCTTCTGAATCAGACTCTAATTTTCTGGCTTCTTCCCAGGATGGAAATAACTTTTGATTTGCTTTGTCCATTTCAGGGGGTATTTTAAAAAAGTACTACATTTTTCTTCTGCTTCTGAGCTCTTGTTATAGTTCTGGGATGTGAGACTACTGTGTTCACATCAGCTCTAAAAAAAATGAACAACCACACAGAAATCTGGAGTGATGCATATCCTGACAAAGACGCCAAAAGAGGTCAAAGTTTGCATGTTGTACGAACACATGCTCCATGTGCTGCAAGCTCTTGAACAAAATAAAAATAAAGACTTCCAAGACTTTGTCCTAATGGACACTTGCTCAAATAAGCAACTTGTTCAAATAAAGCATAATTTTTATGAATTCTCCGAGTGATGAAAACATCAAAATGTGTATTCCAACAAATCTCTGCAGCACTATTTTCTGTGAATGTTTTATTTGAGGTGCTCTTACTTTTTACAGTGTGTGTGCATTCATTCAACCTTTATTTAGTCAGGTTAATCCCATTGAGTGTGCATGGATAGGCTTTGCACCACTGCAAACCAAATCTACCCTTGAGTATAAATAAAGTAACATAACCTAATCTACACCTTCTGTTTGTGCAGAACGTGACAAACAATTGACAAAATTCAGGCTGATGCATCATATTGACTAAACCATTAAACCAGGGTTATTCAACTGGTGGCCCACGGGCCATTTCCGGTCCGCGGGTGACTTCAATCCGGCCCAAATAAAAATAAATTTAAAAAAGTTTGTCCTGGGTTTGGGTTCTGGGTTCTGTTTATTGCATTTATGATTCAATGCAATAAAATAAACACATTAAAAGGTAACAGATCATTGTAATACTGTACTTGGTTTATTTACATATTGATTTTAATCGCTGGATGTCTTGCCCCTGAGCAGTTTAGGTGAACAGCCCTGGATTAAAACTTTGCATGCTTTTAGTGGCTTCGGTTCAGGAGACAGTGTGTCTGACTGACAAAATGGAAAATTGATCATTCGATCCCGGTTGACCCATTCTTCAACATGCAAATGTCCATGTTTTTTGTATTTGTCTCACAAACCACCAGACAAATGTTAATGAAACTTGAAGAAAGTAAAAATTTATTTTTGTTTATTTTTCAACATGCTACCTCTTCAATTCTTTAACTCCTCCATTAAGTCCATTATGAATTTCTGTTGCTGTGAGATTTTTTGCTATCTCATCAGACATAAAATCCAATAATTTATTTATTTCCTCAAACTCTTCCTCATTCATCAATCAACTTTGCTTCACATTTCTTTTCGCCATTTCTGTTTATGTTGAAGAAAAATCTGATGTTAGTAGCATCAGTCCTGGGCCAGATTGTAGCAGCTCCTGGGCCTGGTTTTAACAGTTCCTGGGTCTGGTTTCAACAGCTCCTGGGCCTGGTTGTAGCAGCTCCGGGGCCTGGTTTTAACCGTTCCTGGGCCTGGTTGTAGCAGCTCCTGCCTGGCTTTAACAGTTCCTAGACCTGGTTGTAGCAGCGCCTGGGCCTGGTTGTAGTTGCTCCTGGGCCTGGTTTTAACAGTTCCTGAGCCTGGTTGTAGTTGCTCCTGGGCCTGGTTTTAACAGTTCCTGGGCCTGGTTTTAACAGTTCCTGAGCCTGGTTGTAGTTGCTCCTGGGCCTGGTTTTAACAGTTCCTGAGCCTGGTTGTAGCAGCGCCTGGGCCTGGTTGTAGTTGCTCCTGAGCCTGGTTGTTGTTGCCCCTAGGCCTGGTTTTAACAGTTCCTGGGCCTGGTTGTAGCAGCGCCTGGGCCTGGTTGTAGTTGCTCCTGGTCCTGGTTTTAACAGTTCCTGAGCCTGGTTGTAGTTGCTCCTGGGCCTGGTTTTAACAGTTCCCGGGCCTGGTTTTAATAGTTCCTGGGCCTGGTTTTAACAGTTCCTGAGCCTGGTTGTAGTTGCTCCTGAGCCTGATTGTTTTTGCTCCTAGGCCTGGTTTTAACAGTTCCTAGGCCTGGTTGTAGCAGCGCCTGGGCCTGGTTGTAGTTGCTCCTGGGCCTGGTTTTAACAGTTCCTGGACCTGGTTGTGGTTGCTCCTGAGCCTGGTTTGAACAGTTCCTGGACCTGGTTGTAGCAGTTCCTGCCTGGCTTTAACAGTTCCTAGACCTGGTTGTAGCAGCGCCTGTGCCTGGTTGTAATTGCTCCTGGGCCTGGTTTTAACAGTTCCTGGACCTGGTTGTAGTTGCTCCTGGGCCTTCTTTTAACAGTTCCTGGGCCTGGTTGTAGCAGCGCCTGCCTGGCTTTAATAGTTCCTAGACCTGGTTGTAGCAACACCTGGGCCTGGTTGTAGTTGCTCCTGGGCCTGGTTTTAACAGTTCCTGAGCCTGGTTGTAGTTGCTCCTGGGCCTGGTTTTAACAGTTCCTGGGCCTGGTTTTAACAGTTCCTGAGCCTGGTTGTAGTTGCTCCTGGGCCTGGTTTTAACAGTTCCTGGGCCTGGTTGTAGCAGCGCCTGGGCCTGGTTGTAGTTGCTCCTGAGCCTGGTTGTTGTTGCTCCTAGGCCTGGTTTTAACAGTTCCTGGGCCTGGTTGTAGCAGCGCCTGGGCCTGGTTGTAGTTGCTCCTGAGCCTGGTTGTTGTTGCTCCTAGGCCTGGTTTTAACAGTTTCTGGGCCTGGTTGTAGCAGTGCCTGGGCCTGGTTGTAGTTGCTCCTGGGCCTGGTTTTAACAGTTCCTGGACCTGGTTGTAGTTGCTCCTGAGCCTGGTTTTAACAGTTCCGGGGCCTGGTTTTAACAGTTCCTGGGTCTGGTTGTAGTTGCTCCTGGGCTTGGTTTTAACAGTTCCTAAGCCTGGTTGTAGTTGCTCCTGGGCCTGGTTTTAACAGTTCCGGGGCCTGGTTTTAACAGTTCCGGGGCCTGGTTGTAGCAGCTCCTGCCTGGCTTTAAAAGTTCCTAGACCTGGTTGTAGCAGCGCCTGGGCCTGGTTGTAGTTGCTCCTGGGCCTGGTTTTAACAGTTCCTGGGCCTGGTTTTAACAGTTCCTGAGCCTGGTTTTAACAGTTCCTGAGCCTGGTTGTAGTTGCTCCTGAGCCTGGTTGTTTTTGCTCCTAGGCCTGGTTTTAACAGTTCCTGGGCCTGGTTGTAGCAGCGCCTGGGCCTGGTTGTAGTTGCTCCTGAGCCTGGTTGTTGTTGCTCCTAGGCCTGGTTTTAACAGTTTCTGGGCCTGGTTGTAGCAGTGCCTGGGCCTGGTTGTAGTTGCTCCTGGGCCTGGTTTTAACAGTTCCTGGACCTGGTTGTAGTTGCTCCTGAGCCTGGTTTTAACAGTTCCGGGGCCTGGTTTTAACAGTTCCTGGGTCTGGTTGTAGTTGCTCCTGGGCTTGGTTTTAACAGTTCCTAAGCCTGGTTATATCTATCACAGTTATATCTTCCGATTGAGTCAGACAGAGTCACTCCACTGGATTCACTCCTGGACTGTCTGAATGACATTAAAATCTGGTTAAAACTTAATTTTCTAAATCTAAATGAAAATAAAACGGAAGCCATCAGCTTTGGCAAATGTAACACCCTAAATGTTCTTGGCCCCTTGGCTTCATACAGCCACTCCAATGTCAGGAATCTGGGAGTTATTTTTGATAGTGCTTTTAAGTTAGACAAACAGATAAATGCTGTAGTTAAATCCGGTTTCTTCCAGCTAAGACTCATTGCCAAGGTGAAGTCTTGTCTCTCTTTCAGAGACCTTGAAAAGGTGATTCACGCTTTTATTACTTCTCGCTTGGACTATTGTAATTCACTGTATGTTGGTTTAGACAAATCATCTTTGCATCGTTTACAATCTGTCCAGAACGCAGCAGCTCGTCTTTTAACTTCAACTAAAAAATATGAACACATAACCCCTGTCCTGGCATCCCTTCACTGGCTCCCTGTCTGCTATCGAATTGATTTTAAGATTTTATTGCTTGTTTTTAAAATCTTAAAAGGTCTGGCCCCATCATATTTATGTGATCTTATTAATATCTACACTCCTGTAAGAGCACTCCGGTCTACCAACCAGTTTCTCTTAGATGTCCCCAGATCCAAAATGAAATCCAGAGGTGATCGGGCTTTTGCGGTTGCTGCTCCAAAACTGTGGAACAGTTTACCTGAGAAAGTAAAGACCGCTCAGACTGTTGAGACTTTTAAATCTTCACTTAAGACTCATCTCTTTTACTTGGCATTTGATCCTCGCAGAATGTGAGATCAAATTTTGAGCAGATTTTATTGTTGTTGCATTTACTGATAGCTTTATTATGTTTAGTGGCACTAGATGCATTTTACTTTGTTTTTATTTTTTATTTTTTTTTACTGTAAAGCACTTTGGTCGACTTCGGTTGTTTTTATGTGCTATATAAATAAAATTGACATTGACATTGACTGGTTGTAGTTGCTCCTGGGCCTGGTTTTAACAGTTCCGGGGCCTGGTTTTAACTGTTCCTGGGCCTGGTTGTAGCAGCTCCTGCCTGGCTTTAACAGTTCCTAGACCTGGTTGTAGCAACGCCTGGGCCTGGTTGTAGTTGCTCCTGGACCTGGTTTTAACAGTTCCTGGGCCTGGTTTTAACAGTTCCTAAGCCTGGTTTTAACAGTTCCTGAGCCTGGTTGTAGTTGCTCCTGAGCCTGGTTGTTTTTGCTCCTAGGCCTGGTTTTAACAGTTCCTGGGCCTGGTTGTAGTTGCTCCTGGGCCTGGTTTTAACAGTTCCTGGACCTGGTTGTGGTTGCTCCTGAGCCTGGTTTTAACAGTTCCTGCCTGGCTTTAACAGTTCCTAGACCTGGTTGTAGCAGCGCCTGGGCCTGGTTGTAGTTGCTCCTGGGCCTGGTTTTAACAGTTCCTGAGCCTGGTTGTAGTTGCTCCTGGACCTGGTTTTAACAGTTCCTGGGCCTGGTTGTAGCAGCGCCTGGGCCTGATTGTAGTTGCTCCTGAGCCTGGTTGTTGTTCCTAGGCTTGGTTTTAACAGTTTCTGGGCCTGGTTGTAGCAGTGCCTGGGCCTGGTTGTAGTTGCTTCTGGGCCTGGTTTTAACAGTTCCTGGACCTGGTTGTAGTTGCTCCTGAGCCTGGTTTTAACAGTTCCTGTACCTGGTTGTAGTTGCTCCTGTGCCTGGTTTTAACAGTTCCTGGACCTGGTTGTAGTTGCTCCTGTGCCTGGTTTTAATAGTTCCTGGGCCTGGTTGTATCATTGCCTGGGCCTGGTTGTAGTTGCTCCTGAGCCTGGTTGTTGTTCCTAGGCCTGGTTTTAACAGTTTCTGGGCCTGGTTGTAGCAGTGCCTGGGCCTGGTTGTAGTTGCTCCTGGGCCTTGTTTTAACAGTTCCTGGACTTGGTTGTAGTTGCTCCTGAGCCTGGTTTTAACAGTTCCTGGACCTGGTTGTAGTTGCTCCTGAGCCTGGTTTTAACAGTTCCTGTACCTGGTTGTAGTTGCTCCTGTGCCTGGTTTTAACAGTTCCTGGACCTGGTTGTAGTTGCTCCTGTGCCTGGTTTTAATAGTTCCTGGGCCTGGTTGTATCATTGCCTGGGCCTGGTTGTAGTTGCTCCTGAGCCTGGTTGTTGTTCCTAGGCCTGGTTTTAACAGTTTCTGGGCCTGGTTGTAGCAGTGCCTGGGCCTGGTTGTAGTTGCTCCTGGGCCTTGTTTTAACAGTTCCTGGACTTGGTTGTAGTTGCTCCTGAGCCTGGTTTTAACAGTTCCTGGACCTGGTTGTAGTTGCTCCTGTGCCTGGTTTTAACAGTTCCTGGACCTGGTTGTAATTGCTCCTGTGCCTGGTTTTAATAGTTCCTGGGCCTGGTTTTAACAGTTCCTGGGCCTGGTTGTAGTTGCTCCTGGGCCTGGTTTTAACAGTTCCTGAGCCTGGTTGTAGTTGCTCCTGGGCCTGGTTTTAACAGTTCCTGGGCCTGGTTTTAACAGTTCCTGAGCCTGGTTGTAGTTGCTCCTGGGCCTGGTTTTAACAGTTCCTGGGCCTGGTTGTAGCAGCGCCTGGGCCTGGTTGTAGTTGCTCCTGAGCCTGGTTGTTGTTGCTTCTAGGCCTGGTTTTAACAGTTCCTGGGCCTGGTTGTAGCAGCGCCTGGGCCTGGTTGTAGTTGCTCCTGAGCCTGGTTGTTGTTGCTCCTAGGCCTGGTTTTAACAGTTTCTGGGCCTGGTTGTAGTTGCTCCTGAGCCTGGTTTTAACAGTTCCTGAGCTTGGTTGTAGGAGCGCCTGGGCCTGGTTGTAGTTGCTCCTGGGCTTGGTTTTAACAGTTCTTGGGCTTGGTTGTAGCAGCTGGACCCGGTTGTAGTTGCTCCTGAGCCTGGTTTTACCAGTATCTGGACCTGGTTGTAGTTGCTCCTGAGCTTGGTTTTAACAGTTCCTGGACCTGGTTGTAGTTGCTCCTGTACCTGGTTTTAACAGTTCCTGGACCTGGTTGTAGTTGCTCCTGTGCCTGGTTTTAATAGTTCCTTGGCCTGGTTTTAACAGATCCTGGGCCTGGTTGTAGCAGCTGGACCTGGTTGTAGTTGCTCCTGAGCCTGGTTGTAGTTGCTCCTGCCTGGTTTTAACAGTTCCTGGGCTTGGTTGTAGCAGTGCCTGGGCCTGGTTTTAACAGTTCCTGGGCCTGGTTGTAGCAGTGCCTTGACCTGGTTGTAGCAGTGCCTGGGCCTGGTTTTAGCAGTGCCTGGGCCTGGTTTTAACAGTTCCTGGGCCTGGTTTTAACAGTTCCTGGGCCTGGTTGTAGCAGTGCCTTGGCCTGGTTTTAACAGTTCCTGGGACTGGATGTAGCAGTGCCTGGGCCTGGTTGTAGCAGTGCCTGGGCCTGGTTTTAACAGTTCCTGTGTCAATAATGGGTTTTTGAGTTTCACTAATAAACAAAACACTGGAAAAGTTTTAACAATTTTATTAAGTAACAGGAAGCTGGGATGGGTCCTGATCCATCACTAGCAACTTGAGTTCTGCATAAGAGATGATAATATTAGTGACAGGGCTTGAACAGGTAGATGTTTTATCTTGAATAAAAACACTAACCTTCTTAGGCTGTTTCTGTTCCGATGGGGATTTCCTAGTGACGTAAGCCAGTGGTGACGTAATCCAGAGCGACTTCCCTGTTTAAAGCTGCTACATGTAACTTTTCTAACAATATATTTTAAACATATTTCTTCACTCTGTCACTAGACTGATGTTAGAGAAGTAATCTCTGAAAAAAACAAAAAAAAATATTGTCCCCTTGCTTCTCCAGGTGGTAAATAGGCATTTCTAAAAAGAAAAAGTGACCCGCCATTAAAAACAGAGTTTGTAACCAGCCAATAAAAACAGAGCTTGAATTTGAATCAGCCAATAAAAACAGAGCTTGAATTTGAATTTCAGCAGACCATGGGAGAGCAGAGCCATATATGGCTCTGAGAGGGAGGGATCAGAATGCTTTGCCTGTTGAAATTTTTTCTAAGTGCTGCAGTTCTACAGAAACTGCAGACTGAACCTTTAACGTGAGCCGTCGTGTGGGACTTTGCACGAAGGGGGATTTCCTTGTTCCAGAATAGGGTCATGCACGGGTAATCGGAGAGCCGAATCAAGTTAGGAGGAGCAGACTTATCTCTTGGTCGTGGAAGGCAGGCGTGGGTCCGTATCAGTGAGGCAGATGGCTGAACAAATCCGACAAGGAGGGAGACGGGAGATCGAGGTCCAAGAACGTGAGCAGGAGTCAAAACCAGGAGAGCAGAGTTCGAGAAGGTACCAATGGGGGCTGAGGCGAGAGACGCGAGACCAGAGAACCAGACCAGGGTCGTAACGAGCGAGGCAAGACAAGACATGAGCGCTGGACAATTACTAGGCAAAACCGTTCATAAATCTGGCAAGGAATGACTGTGGACTTGGAGCTTAAATACAAGAACAAACAGGTGATAGCGATGAACGTTAATGAGGCATTGGGCTTGAGGGCAGAGAAATCAATAATGCTGCAATTGCTGTGAACATGACATGATAAACTAAAAACATAACTATAGCAGACAGAACGTGGATCATGACATCCTGGGCCTGGTTGTAGCAGCTCCTGGGCCTGGTTGTAGCAGCTCCTGGGCCTGGTTGTAGCAGCTCCTGGGCCTGTTTCTAGCAGGTCCTTGGCCTGGTTGTAGCTCCTGGGCCTGGTTGTAGCTCCTGGGCCTGGTTGTAGTTGCTCCTGCCTGGTTTTAACAGTTCCTGGGCCTGGTTGTAGCTCCTGGGCCTGGTTGTAGTTGCTCCTGCCTGGTTTTAACAGTTCCTGGGCCTGGTTGTAGCTCCTGGGCCTGGTTGTAGTTGATCCTACCTGGTTTTAACAGTTCCTGGGCCTGGTTGTAGCAGGTCCTTGGCCTGGTTGTAGTTGCTCCTGCCTGGTTTTAACAGTTCCTGGGCCTGGTTGTAGCTCCTGGGCCTCGTTGTAGTTGCTCCTGTCTGGTTTTAACAGTTCCTGGGCCTGGTTGTAGCAGGTCCTTGGCCTGGTTGTAGTTGCTCCTGCCTTGTTTTAACAGTTCCTGGGCCTGGTTGTATCAGGTCCTTGGCCTGGTTGTAGTTGCTCTTGCCTGGTTTTAACAGTTCCTGGGCCTGGTTGTAGCTCCTGGGCCTGGTTGTAGGTGCTCCTGTCTGGTTTTAACAGTTCCTGGGCCTGGTTGTAGCAGGTCCTTGGCCTGGTTGTAGTTGCTCCTGCCTGGTTTTAACAGTTCCTGAGCCTGGTTGTAGCTCCTGGGCCTGGTTGTAGTTGCTCCTGCCTGGTTTTAACAGTTCCTGGGCCTGGTTGTAGCTCCTGGGCCTGGTTGTAGTTGCTCCTACCTGGTTTTAACAGTTCCTGGGCCTGGTTGTAGCTGGTCCTTGGCCTGTTTGTAGTTGCTCCTGCCTGGTTTTAACAGTTCCTGGGCCTGGTTGTAGCAGGTCCTTGGCCTGGTTGTAGTTGCCCCTGCCTGGTTTTAACAATTCCTGGGCCTGGTTGTAGCTCCTGGGCCAGGTTGTAGTTGCTACTGCCTGGTTTTAACAGTTCCTGGGCCTGGTTGTAGCAGGTCCTTGGCCTGGTTGTAGTTGCTCCTACCTGGTTTTAACAGTTCCTGGGCCTGGTTGTAGCTCCTGGGCCTGGTTGTAGGTGCTCCTGTCTGGTTTTAACAGTTCCTGGGCCTGGTTGTAGCAGGTCCTTGGCCTGGTTGTAGTTGCTCCTGCCTGGTTTTAACAGTTCCTGGGCTTGGTTGTAGCTCCTGGGCCTGGTTGTAGTTGCTCCTGCCTGGTTTTAACAGTTCCTGGGCCTGGTTGTAGCTCCTGGGCCTGGTTGTAGTTGCTCCTGCCTGGTTTTAACAGTTCCTGGGCCTGGTTGTAGCAGGTCCTTGGCCTGGTTGTAGTTGCTCCTGCCTGGTTTAACAGTTCCTGGGCCTGGTTGTAGCTCCTGGGCCTGGTTGTAGGTGCTCCTGTCTGGTTTTAACAGTTCCTGGGCCTGGTTGTAGCAGGTCCTTGGCCTGGTTGTAGTTGCTCCTGCCTGGTTTTAACAGTTCCTGAGCTGGTTGTAGCTCCTGGGCCTGGTTGTAGTTGCTCCTGCCTGGTTTTAACAGTTCCTGGGCCTGGTTGTAGCTCCTGGGCCTGGTTGTAGTTGCTCCTACCTGGTTTTAACAGTTCCTGGGCCTGGTTGTAGCAGGTCCTTGGCCTGGTTGTAGTTGCTCCTGCCTGGTTTTAACAGTTCCTGGGCCTGGTTGTAGCAGGTCCTTGGCCTGGTTGTAGTTGCTCCTGCCTGGTTTTAACAGTTCCTGGGCCTGGTTGTAGCTCCTGGGCCTGGTTGTAGTTGCTCCTGCCTGGTTTTAACAGTTCCTGGGCCTGGTTGTAGCTCCTGGGCCTGGTTGTAGTTGCTCCTGCCTGGTTTTAACAGTTCCTGGGCCTGGTTGTAGCAGGTCCTTGGCCTGGTTGTAGTTGCTCCTGCCTGGTTTAACAGTTCCTGGGCCTGGTTGTAGCTCCTGGGCCTGGTTGTAGGTGCTCCTGTCTGGTTTTAACAGTTCCTGGGCCTGGTTGTAGCAGGTCCTTGGCCTGGTTGTAGTTGCTCCTGCCTGGTTTTAACAGTTCCTGGGCCTGGTTGTAGCTCCTAGGCCTGGTTGTAGTTGCTCCTGCCTGGTTTTAACAGTTCCTGGGCCTGGTTGTAGCTCCTGGGCCTGGTTGTAGTTGCTCCTGCCTGGTTTTAACAGTTCCTGGGCCTGGTTGTAGCTCCTGGGCCTGGTTGTAGCAGCTCCTGGGCCTCTTTGTAGCTGCTCCTCCTAATAAGGTGTTTTAAACAATTCCCACACTCTTGCAACATTCTAAAACTCACACATTAGCCAACACAAAAATGACTTTAATTGAGTCAGTGTTACAGATATTTGAGATACAATTTAATGTGGTAGTAGCTGAGAGTCATACCTTGAGTGAGACGTCAGGCAAAATTGCACGAGATATTGTTATTTTCAAGACTTGACCAAAACTGAGTGTAACTGTGATATCGTAAACAATGCCAGACCTTTAATTTGGAATAGAGTGAAACCTTTTTCACATCATCCTAACAAATCCTGTGAAATCAGCTGACAGAAGCATTGAGTAGGAAGGTCAAGTTTATGTGGTTTGTCATTACGGGTCCAGATGTTGCAGGTGTTTAAATGTCATTCTAGGAAAGTTTAATTTGTGAGGAGAAAATCCTGTGGCGTTAGTCTCAAATTCTCCACCAGAGGGAAAAAACTGTACCTGTTTCTTTTCTCCACTGATTCTTTTCACACACAGACATGGCATTTCTACTTCTTATATTCAATCTTTTAGATATTTTTTTCCTTCCTGCTTCAGGTTGAGAAACAGAAGCTGACTGACAGAAATGGATTTATTTATGAGGTTGAGTTCAACACTGGCTTAAGGTCTTTCTTTAAGACTTTAATCTCTTATAGTAGGTTCTTTTTTGACAGATTTTTGTTGTCTTCATTAATATTATATTTTGACATCCTCACAGATATTCATCTCCAGAGGATCAAGTTTTCTGCCTCACCTGAAAGATTCAGTACTTTTACCTTAAACTTTGACAGAAAGACAGTGGTATTTTCCCCCTACAAATTGTAGAATTTTTGCTCTTGGTATGATAAATTAATAAAAAAAAAAACATTGTTATAACTAGCTTTCAAAATACCCTGATGCATGCTCAATAAGTTTTGTTTTGTTTTTTGAATGTCCAAAGGACCAGACTTAGCTTTTTTAGATAACTAGCTTTGTTGTTGTTGTGATTCTGAAATTTAAAGTGATTCCATGTAAATCCCAATTTACTCAGCACCATTTTTCATGCAGGGAAAGTGGAAATAAAAAAGATATATACAGTACTGTATATATTTTTATTTAAACACATTTGTATTCATTTGTGCC